>OZ026615.1:32947602-33047602 GCA_964020975.1 Hermodice carunculata | reverse complement strand
CACTGTTAAACCCATCTGCAGTCTTAAGTGATATGTACCTCTGTACATGAACCTACTATTTCAGATGAAAAAACAATGTGAAGCTGGATTTAACTTTTATTGATGTCAACAGATAAGTATCTTATATTTGGCAAATATGTAGTACTGCAGCTACAATTCACAATTGACAGGTTAGTTTCTGTCCACTCACATTTCAAAAACTCTATTTGTGCTGTTGGCATGTGTAAATTAAATTGGCATAAAATTAAAAAGAAAAAGGAAAAGAAAAAATTTACTGTCCAGAAGTCATTTCATAAATTTCACAATCGACAGATAATACACTTCACTCACAATTATGTCTTTATATCACAGCCAAATGTAAAATATCCTCTCTGGTCCATTGATGTTTTAGGTTTGTTACATTTTCAATTATATGAATACTGCCTATCCATACTTTCTCCTCATTCATGGGGAACATGAATTTCTTACAGTCATTAGCACACCTCCGTAGGAAACTCACTTCCATTTCTTTCCCTTCATTTTTAAGATTTCACCCGGAAAGATCTGAGTGGACTTCCTTGTTACATACTTCACAACCACCAGGTCGCCAGTCTTTTTGATTAATTAATGGATTTTCACTCATTGTTTCGCATGGGCAGACACTACTTGCTGTGAAAGTATTGTCGTGGACACAGCAGTAACAAGTACCCAGACAAATGTACCAGGGCAATCAAATTATAAATAAACGATATAAACATTTGTTACTATTCTCTCTTGATTGTTTGTGTTAACTAAAAGGATTAGTTGGGTCTGCAGATGCATACAACCATAACTTTTTTTAAAAATATTCTTGAAAAATAACCAAACTTGAATTTTTTTCTCTGGTATTTATAATGTAAGACTATGCATGTGATATTTTGTGTAATTCTGTCTGGTCCATGACAATATGTCTTGTTGATTGCAAGATATGATTTTTGTATATGCAACAAGTTTTCTGTTTTAGCAAACCATGGTATTAAACACAAAGAGGAACAGCCTGAATGGTTTTCCTGCTGTGAATGGTACATAATTATATCCTGATATTTTTGTGCAATAGTATCATATATTTATGGGACATTACGGGTAATTATAGACATCGATAAAGGTATCAATAATTCACCACTATACATAAAATTTGAGTGTGTGAGAGACAAACTGATTAGATGAGACTAATTTTACAATAAATAAGGGAATTATATACAAAAATAAGATATTTAACCTGTTATTAGTCTAGGGAACTATGCATGGGTACTCTGTGATAGGTATGTCCCATCCGTGACAAAATGTCTTGTTCGTGACAAATTATGATTTTAATATTTTGATATTAACAAGGTTCCAGTCTTAATAATGTTTGTCACTTTGAAAAGCCTTTATAAGGACGACAGAGAATATAGAATAACTTTTTATTCCTACCAGTATTAATAGAAAATAATTAAACTTTTGAATGTCAATTGTCACGAACGGGACATTATGGAAAATAGACAGGCTGTATATTAATAATTATCAGTAATTCACCAACCATCACATAGTGTATGATAAACAAGGTACCCATGTTACTTTGTCCCAAGGGATGAAAGTCACACAACATTATCTGTATCATAGATACATTAAAAAACAAAATGTCCCGTCCGTGACACAGAAATGCTAATTTGCATGAATATGGATTTATAAATTGAGCAAAGGGCGCTTTATATAAAAATTTAAAACAATCTGAATACTTTAAAATGTTTACTTTTCAGTGGCATTAAGCTTTTTTCTCTATGTGCAAATTAATTTTTTGGTATCTGTGTCCCTGTTATCATGAAATGCCCCCAAAACACTATTCTCACCGTACGGTGAAAAAACACAAAGCACTCTTCTCACAGTACGGTGAAAATAGTCAATCCGTTTTAAAAAAAAAATGGTGGTTGCTACTTGCTGCTTGCTACTGATGTCACTAATTCAATGTATCCCCTGCCTTCAAAAACACGAAAGACCTGGAGGAAAATACTGCAAATTTAAGACTGATGAAATGAGCTGTATCAATGCCGGCCTGCCTGTGTATCCAAAGTGAAACCCCTTTTTAAAGGTGCTGACCCGAAAGACATCCCAGATAGGGATTCCACAGAATACCTGGACTTTGTGGAGAAACATATCCAAGTGCAAAGGGCAAAACTGAATGCTATCCAACGTGACAGGGATATAGAAATTGCAGAGCAGAAACTCAGAAAACTGAATTTGAACAGTGACACTTCAGACAAGTGCCATGAGGCACCTGTGGATACTAATTTGGCGCCATTGTCCGGGAAGGGGTCATGTGACGTCGACTCTGGACGTCCATTCCCAGCTGTGGCTGGTATCACTTGTGAACAGAACGAAGCAACAAAAAATCACTATCATGCAGTCAGTTGAAGCTTCAGTCACATGTTTCTGAGGTAAAAAATCCCGAAAAAAATGTTATATCGTGATCCATGAGATTTGCGACACAAAAAAGCTTCCCTAGACATCCATATCACTGAAGCTTTATTCAATTGTGATGCGGAAGTTACGAGCAAAGTTTTTCCAGGCAAATTAAAAGACTGGGTTTGTGGCTTTACACCTGGGAGTGGATGCAACGTACGGGGTACAGGCCGCCATGTCCTCCCGCTATGGCTATAATCGTACACAGGGGCCGCGTTCAGGTGCTGAGGGCAGTGATATTGCATCGTGGCCACAGGATATTTGCTGGTTGTTTAACCATAGACATTGCTATATCAAAAACTGCAAACGATTGCATGTTTGTGGCAGATGTCGATCGGCTGAGCACCTAATCTCATCTTGTGGAAATTCTGATCATACTGATCAGCTATCCTATTCTTGTTCTTACTCCAAGGTAACTTCAAAAAAGTCGGAACCAGCAAAAAAGTAGTTGATTTACATGATGCGAGTGGTGCTATGCCAACTGTATCTGCTCATACATCATGTGTGATTATGGACAAAAATTTCAGTGATCTGTTACAAAAATGCCCTCAATCGGATAACTATCGTCTTGTTCAGGGTATTCCAGCACAACTTAAACCAGCCGCGTGGGCTCAAGCTTTGTTTTACAATAACAATTGGGATCCAGATGCTCATTTTATCTTGGATGGCGTCTATAACGGCTTTTGTGTCGTCGATCCTTTTGCAAAAATCCCAGTTTACGATTGTAAAAACTAGCGTTCTTGTTTTCAGGACAACACAGCTGGCAAACTGTCAAAATTGTTATCGGATGAAATGAGGGACGGAAAAATCAATATTGCTACAAACAAGCCGAGACCTACTCACGCCATGGGGGTCACTTATGAACAAAATGGACTTATACGGCCTATCACTGACTGCAAGCGTCCTTTCTTGAAATCAGTTAATAATTTTACAGACAATGTGTTTTCACATTTTCGCTACATAACTATGGACGACGTTGTGTCTTCTGTAAGACCGAATATGTATATATGCTTTGTTGACATTCTCTCAGCTTTAATATCATTCGGTTCTAATTCACCCGGATGATGAACAATGTTTCGGGCTGTTGTGGTCTTTCTATGACAACATTGCGTACATGAAAGATAACTTTTTGTGTTTCGGAGCAAAAAGTGTCCCTTTCATATTTAACCACATAACAGATGCAGTATCACTCATAATGGAATCAAGAGGTGTTTTTTTTCTTTGTTATAATTACCTCGACGATTTCATAACAATGGCAGATTCATATGCTAAATGTTTCGATGCATAATATCAACTTATTACTTTACTAAGGTCGCTTGGCTTTACATTACATGGGCAAAAGTGACCAGTCCAAACAAAGTATGCAGGTACCTTGGTATAGACATAGACACGTTTACCAGATGATAAAATTGACAAGTTCCACCGAGAAATTGTGTTTTGGGAAAACAAACGATATGCAACCAAAAGACAAATTCAAAAGTTATGAGGAGTATTGAGTCACTGTACATGATGCAAACTTATCCGTGGTGACCGTCTCTACATGCATTTTATGCTTGATTTTCTGCGTTCGTTCAAAAATAGGAAGAGGCTACGCCTTCCAGCTACCTTTTTCAGTAATTTGTTCCGGTGGCGTGAGTTTCCACCATATTTAGTGGGTACGCAGATATCATTGATACGTGCACCATGCAGTTTTTGAGGTACACACTGACGCGTCCTTGACTGGGTTTGGTTGTGTATCCAAGGATAACTACATAAAAGGATACTTTTATCCGTCGGCTCAGGACCATATTGAGCTTGTGTTCAAAGCAAATGATCTCTGTTATATGTATATTCCATCAGACTACATAAGTAACATAAATGTGTTGGAGATTCTTGCTGTTTATGCAGCATGGGGGCTCTTTGTTTACAAACACGAGATGGATCGTAAATTGTGACAACATGCAAGTGTTATATTATTATAAACATACCGGTATTTATTTTCTCTGGATTGCCTAATAGTATACAAAGACAAATCTGGAGGCTCTCCAGTACATAAAAGGACGCACAGGAATATATCCAATACACACTGGACGAGAACAGAAGACTACGCGGCTTGTACACGAATAATACAATACGCCGTATGCATATTAATTTCCCGCCACGAAGCACGGGTTTGACGCCAGGCGATCACGAGGGACGTGCGGGTCACATCACTGTCACAGAGAGGGCCATATGTTCATTTCTTACAAAATTAGCGTTTTTGAGAAATTTAAATTCACAAATGCCAAACTGGTATTCATCTAGTATTTCCTGAGCCATACATAAAATAAAATTTTCATCTGCTTTCAATAAATATTCTTTATTTCCAAAATATTAGTAATATCCCGCTTGTCCCCACAGGTACCGACCCGTATCTCGCCATATCCCGCCAAGCGAGACTAGACAATCAGGTATGCAGTTGTGGCGGGAAATTAATATGCATATCTCCTATTGATGCCAAATAAGGGAGACCTAAAATTAGATCATATACCCAATTAGTAAATAAAACGTCTAAATTCTGATAAGAATGTCTGAACAGCCTCAAAGATGAATACGTTATCATTGTTTTGCAAATCCTCACTACCGTTCAAGAGAATATTTAGTCAAAATGTCACTAGAGCACTGAACTATTCGAGTCGGATTTACACCTGGGGCGAGTAATTGACACACAGTGTTCAATAGACGGACCCTTTGCACAGTGAACTTGGGGCAGAAAAACAGGTAATGTTTCGTATCTTCAGTAGGATGAGAGCATGCACACGTCGAGGCTGGAAGGATATTGACATGATATAGATGGGCATTTAAAACAGAGAAGCTGAGACGTAGCTGCGTGTGGCATATGTTTAGGAAACAACTTCCATGTTCAAAGTATGAGGGCTTTTTGTCAACATTTAACAGTAATAGATTTAATTTAGATTTCAACTGCGGCAGGGAATCGGTGAGACTAGCATCATAGTGGAGGCTATTCCATAATTTGATAGCAGACCGGAGGAATGAATCGCCGAAGCGATTGGTGGCGAACCTAATTTGGCGTAATTCAGTACGATTTCTCAATAGACGCCCAGTAGTGAATGCAACGTCACGAGGAACGAGATCATGCAGGTATGGTGGAGTCAACCTATCATACATTTTAAAGAAAAGAATAAGTTTAAAGTATTTCCTCCGATTTGCCAGAGTTTGCCATTCAAGCTCTTCGAGAAGTAAGACACGTAGAGTGTATCTAGTTGCGCCATGGCAGATCCTGGCTGCCTCTTTCTGCACAGCTTGTATAGATTATGACAGGTTTTTAGTGCAATTGTCAAACAGGACACACCCATATTCGAGGATAGGACGAATCATTGTACTATACAACCATACGAGTGTCTGTCGAGAGAGTTTGTATTTGAGTCTGCGTAAAAGAGCAAGCCGTTGACTGGCTTTATTAACAGTGAGTGTTGTATGCTGGTGCTATGACAAATTACTTGGAAGTGTAACTACAAGATGTGTAAGTAGAGTAGCCTCAGGTAACGGTGTGTTTCCAAGAAGTAGGGGAGGATTATATATGCTTTGCAAAGACAGGTCTAGGAATACGTTTGCGACGGAGTGCTTAAAACCATATTTTGGTAATGTGTTAGCTACAATATTTATCGGTCGCCGAGTTACAGGCCTTCACGCTTAAACAAACAGGCAGACGCTTTATCATGTGACCTTGGTGCTTTTTTGACTTATTTTCTTTCTTTCAGGCCCCTTGGACCAAAAAGTTAAGCTTATCCAGAGTGAAGGTTTTTCATTATCTACCAGGCACACGAGACAATCAGAGTGGGACCAGTATTATATATTTTCTTCAAAGTTCATAAATTGAATCCATTCCCTATAACACCAGTTAACGTATGTAGATTTTCAGTTTATGCATCTAGCAAAGTTTCTTACGTGACACTTGATAATTATTTTCTGCCTTAAACGTATTGGGTAAACTTATCAACGAAGGTTTGGATCTTTGCAATGAGTACGGTGTAGAGCTGACTTTAATGGGTTTAAAGAGACTTTTAGGCAGGCATCTAGCCCTAAAGAACCACTTTTTCCCAAAGACCTTGTTTAGGTGTTTGCCATGGTTAATTTACAGGATCTGCGTGAACTTTCTGTATGGGTTGCGGTAGTTTTATGTTTCAGTACACTCTTGAGGAAGGGACATTTACTGACTTCAGGTGACAATGAGTGTCATCTTTTGAGAAAAGCTAATGTCTAGATTTTTTTTGGGGGGGGGGGGGCATGATGTTGCGTATTAACAGCTCCAAGACAATACAATTTCGAGAGCGATCATTTGATATCCCCATTACATTATGTGGTGGTTATATGTGTGCAGCCTCTCAACTTAAGTTATATTTACAGAGGTTTCCGTGAGCAAACACCGATCCTTTAATAGAACTGGACAAGCATGGTAATGTTTGCAGCATGGATTATGATTATGCACTTCAAACGGTGGTGTAAAGATGCTGGCATTGTAAAAGATATCGGATTTCATTCACTGAGGAGAGGTGCTGCGTCAAGTATGAACATTATTGGGGTCCCTCTCCATGATATACAAACGAGTGGTGACAGGCAAAGTTTATGTGTTTTACAATATTTATCTTCAACCACTGAGCAACGGTGCACAACAGAACGTAAAGTAACACTAAATCTCTCCAGTTTCTCTCAATACGAGTGCCTCCGGCTGTGCCAAGGTAACAAATTAAACTGACGTAAAAAGAGGAAATCTGTAAAAGGGGAAAGAAAATACATTTTTTTAACATGTTTCAACAAATGTCTAAGTTACCCAAGGCCTAACAAAAATAAATATGTGGTTCCGGTATCCTGACAGACCCTATTAAAAAGGCCCAACCCTGAAATTAATGGGGGAAAAAAGGCTTTAGAGAATTTTTGCATACATATTGTGGTTATTTATTCAGGGAAAATTAACAGATAAATTATCCCGCAATTAGTAAGTTGAGTATCTTCTCTACAAAAGCAAGAAGAAAACACACATTAAGTTAATCACTAGGCCTGGATGTACTTAACTTTTATCACTGAATGTTGATTGATAATATTTTATGCACACATGATATGACAGGATGGCACAATATAATTGCTGAAAGCACACCAAACTATGATGCATGTAATGGGAGTACCAAATGCCTAGCGAATCTGGCCTTGGGTTATTTCCATGGTGGACCACAACATGAAAATAGCAGAAATGCAAATATAAAATCGGAAAATTATTAAGTTGCTTTGCACAGCTTTGTAGCTGAAATGCTTTATTTATGAATTAAAAGATTGAGCGGAATTTTCATAAATTAATATATGAAAAAATATAGGCACCAAAGGCGTAATTTTTACAACTGCAGGGAGCTGCTATATATATAAATTGCAGGTCCCTGATAACACTAAGATACTGAAACTACAGATGTATAAAGCTGTCCCGCTCCAGTAATTGGCAGTATCAGTATACCCATCTCATGCATCAAGAATGATTTCACATTCTTTTTTAAAATGTTCTTACATTCACTCTTTTTGATATACCTTGGCAGGTTCTGCATGAGAATAGGTATAATCATGGTAAAGTAGTACCTGCAACTACCGACCCCAGTCCCCACGTGGTCAAAACGACCAGATTTCCTTGGCACCGGCGCTTTTGCAATGTTAAATGACCTGACGCGCAAGACCACAGAGCTGTCTCATTGCAGCAGCAAATTTACATTCCCTGGATCATTTTCTCAATAAACTTCTTCACATGAGAAACACTTATTTTGGGTAAATTCTGTAGCATGTTTCAAGAACTGTGATGCAGAATTCTGCTACAATGCTCCAGTTGGACATCCTTAGACCAGCTGCAACACGCGATCGATCAGCAAAATTACCCTACAAACAACCACCCGTAAAAAAAACAAACAAACAAACAAAACAAACACAGCCCCCCCCCCCAAAAGTCATTCAAATCAACCGTAACCAAATTGTAAGACAAAGTTAACAGAAAAGCTGGCCAATGTGTGCCGTTATTTTGCAGTAAATTCAACTCAAACACAGCTTCTTATTTCAACTTATCTGAACGGTTAACTTGCGCAGGGGAGAAAGCATAGCTGCTGCATATATAGCCACGATGGGTGCGGTATCGGTATCTAGTATCGCTAGGTTTCAGGTGTCCGTTCTCTGAGTTACCACAGCAGAGAGTTGTCAACCTATTTTTGAAAGATGACTTACAATCTTAACTTTAATCTACCTGCTCGGTTGTGTCTGAAGCAGTTATCCTCGTTAGTTATAAATCCAAATGAAACATGAAGGCATGCACCCCTACACCTTGAGCACCCATTTAAACATGGCGCAATGCATTGTGGGAAAGGAAAATCACAATGAATCGTGCCCACGTGTTTTCAGCACGGTTCCAGGTGTCCGTTCTCCGAGTTACAAGGGCAAACGGTCGTTAAAGTACTTTTGAAACATGACTAACTAGCTTAACTTTAATCTGCCCGCTTGGTTGTGTCTGAAGCAGTTATCATCGTCAGTTACAAATCCAAATGCGACACGGCACACTCGAGCGCCATTTTGAACATTGCGCAATAAATGCATTGATTGCGGGGCAGTCTCACAAAAGTACACTTGATTTGGATATCAAAGTGAATTGCGGCCATAGCATATATATCGTTATTGATAAATAATTGCAAAATATATACTTTTGGTTTGATAAACCCTCTTCCCAACCCCATTCGGCAAGAACGTCCCAGTGCTCATTCACAAACCATTGGCATTGGGTGCGGAACTCACTATTTTTACAATGGCAGCCAAGTCGATTGGATATTTTGAAGAGGTAGGGGGGTGGGGGTGGGGGCTGATTTGCCCATGAGATTCAGTTGGCAAATCCAACTTGCTGTTGTCTGTAACAGTTACTTCTCTCTTTCAAACCATTATTATTATTATTATTATTATTATTATTATTATTATTGTTGTTGTTGTTGTTGTTGTTGTTGTTGTTGTTGTTGTTGTTGTTGTTGTTGTTGTTGTTATTATTATTATTATTATTATTATTATTATTAATGGATGTACATCTTAACACACCAAATATTCACTCAGCAGCATTGGCAAAACAATATGCTCTGCCCTACCTCAGTCCTAGTTGAAAAACGCTCAAGGTAAATTCTGTCAACAGAAAGTGACCCTGTGTAATTCCACGTGATGAATATGTATCTGGGCAAAGGGTTGGGATAAAACCCACAAGCATCTGTGCGACCTGCCTTCTATATACGATGCACGATAGCATGGACTCTTACTCATAGCTGCAAAATTAAAAAAAGTCGGCAGTACGTATGAAATAAGCGCTAGCGCCATCTAGTAATCAATTCAATGAAGCTAAGTTCTTATAAAGAGCTCTGTGAGAGTTGAGCAGTTACAAAACAACCCAAATTTCATCCACCGAAAATAAATACAGAGCCACCCATTGAAGAGAGTAAGGTCCGTAAGTATCTAGAACTGTCCATATGCCATTTGAACCCAATGCAGATGTTTCCCAGAAGATATTTTTCAAATTAAAACACTAACAACAACACCCCCCCCCCCCAAAATCAGTGATCCATGTCCATTGGTACTACTTTGTTTTATGCCAACCCAATTACTTTCAAAGAATGATCATATCTTATTAAGGTGTATACTTTGGTAATAATGTGAGGGATTGCCGGTCTGCATTTCAATATGATAAGAACAGTTAAAGGGAATGTTAAAAAGACCATTGCTACTTGGTGGAGAAAATACATGATATTGAGCATTGTAATGGCCACTGACTTACACAGTAAACAATAGGAAAGGTGCATTTACGGGCAAAAGCCCGAATGAAAAAAAAACAAAACGTTAAAAGTCGAGAATCTACAGCAATGCCATGTAGTGAAAATGTTGTTTGACCCTTTTACCAGGAACATATCCTTTAGGTTTCAGCTTAATCTGAGTGATGATGCTGGAGAAAAAGTCGATAATGGCAAAAACACATAGAAAATCTTTAACAAATAGAAAAAAATGCAGCGCCACCTGGTCATTAAATTAAAAACTAGAAGACCCTAGGAGTGTTCCTGTGTGATATCAAAGCAATTGAGTGAGCAGTTTCGGAGAAGATTTTTTAACATTAGTCCACAAAAAAGAACAAAAGAATTCACGAAAAAGGTTGAAATTTACTGGAGCATAACCATTTGAACAAACCCGGAGAAGTTGAAAAAGTGAATTGTGTATGAACAACGTATGGATGGGCGGCGGACAACTGAGCCTCCTAAACGCTCAGTTGACTTGGCAGTCAGCTGAGCTAACAAGTGCCTCGGGCTGCACCCAGGTAAAAAATTAAACTGACTTCAAAGAAGGTAAAAGGGGAAAGAACATCCATTTTAAACATGTTTCAACAAATAACCCGGCCCCCAAAAATGTTTATGAAACATTAAAAAAAAAAAAAAAAGGTTTGAGCAGCACTTCCCTACTGAAATTGAGCAACCCTGGATGAAAGATTTTATCGAGAAAGTGGCCGTCGTGTACTTTTATATTGCAGTAAAGTCAACTCAAACACCATTATATTTCAACTTGTCTGGAGAGTTAACTCGCGCCAGGGAAACACCATGGCTGCATAGCCATGATTGTTCGGTGAAACAGCATAGCCCCAGTTGAAAGATTTTATCGAGGAATTGGACGTCGTGTGCCGTTATTTTGCAGTAAAGTGAACTCAAACACAGCATTTTATTTCAACTTGTCTGTAGGGTTAACTTGGGCCGAGAAAACAGCATAGCAACACAAAGTTCAATAAGAGTTGTGTCTGAAGCAGTTATCATCGTTTGTTACGAGGCAGCAAATCATTCATGTTGGTGAATGCCATTTTGAACCTAAGGCGATGCATTGCGGGACAGTCGCACAAAAATACGTTTGATTTGGATATCAAAGTGAATTCCGGCCACAGCATATATCACATCATGATTGTTGCTCTGAAATATTTGCAAAATATATACTTTTGGTTTTACATATCATACCCCCCCCCCCCCGTCCAAGATTGCCCCAATATTATCCTCATTTACAAATCATTGGCTGCAGAATGCAGAATCCACAATTTTCAAAATGGTAGCCGAGTCCTTGGGTTCGTCCTGTTTGGATGAATATTTTGAAGAAGTAGTATCCAAAATATATGTGTGTGAATGGTGTTAACAGAAGCTTAATTTGTCGAATGAATGTAAAGTAAAATATTTATTGGGACTTGTCCAGTGTGAGCATTACCTAAAAATATAAATACAATGTCTTGATATTACCAATTGTTGGGGTTGGTGGGCCCCAGTACAGGAATATTGTATCAGACACTGAAGTCGCCGTCAGGCTTGTATGAAATAGCAGCTCTAGAGACAGGAGCCAACAGCCCTCACTGAGTGAAAGTTGGAGCTTAGTGGAGAAGGTTGCCTTGATAGAAGATACAGGTCCGAAAGTAACGGCGGGTTTTTATATAATTGGTAACTATGGGTACATGTATATGTTTTTGGTATAGCTGTTAAAGAAAAAGAGACAAAAGCTGGCATGACAGAAGTTTTAAGTTGACATTTAGGTATATTGATGACCTATTGAGCGTCAATAATAAACACTTTCGAGAATATATTTCACACTTATACCTGATGATTTCGAATTAAAAGAAGCAGCAAAAAAGACATGGAGTGTTCATTTTTAGACATAATCATGTATAATGAAAAAACTGAATTATAGTTTAGATATGTAACAAAATGCTATGATTTTGAATTTAACATAGTTAATTACCCTCATACCTGTAGTAATATTCCTCTTGGGTCAGCTCTCGGTGTCTTTGTATTTAAGTTAGTCACCTGTTGCTAGAGTAAGCACTGAATTTGACACCTTTAACTCCCGTCATGTACCTTTGTTTCAAAAACTTGTGAAAGAAAGGGATATTCGAGAATGAAATTAAAGCAATCATTTTTGAAGTTTTTGAGTAAAAAAAGATATATATCAGGTTGACTTGAGATGTTATATACAGAGTGTAGTAAATATGTTAACCTAAAAATTATAGCTGACGTTTTATACAATGCAGGTATGAGGAAAGCTTTTTCTTAAGGTTAAGAGTTGCTAGCATCAAATCGATCGAAACTTCTACTAACCTTTGTTGGTACCTGTCTCAAGTCAGGCTAGAGATTTTTCCTTCATACTAGATTTCATATTGTTCACTTACATATAAAAATATCACAAAGTTTTTGGTATCTCTACGTCGTTTTCTGGATTTCAACCTTGCTTATTTGATGACTGACGGGTTTTGATCAGGCATAATTTGTGTTTGCTTTGATTTTTGGTGCAGTTTCTGCATTGTTGAAAATGTTGTCTGCCATTATCTTTCATGGCAGTAATTATTTTTATGATGCAATTTGACATCATATTATTTTTAAATAAATAATGAATAATGTTTTGCTTAGTGGATGTTCAAGTCTTGCTGTTACATCTGGTATAATTCATGTTGATGGGCTTGTCAAGATTCGGATTGTTTTCGCTGATTTTCGACAATGATATTGAAACGTAATGGTCTCTTGCTTCTATTCCAATTGAAGTGTTGGTCAATGGAAAGTTAAGAAATGAAGGTGTCTACATATTGTACTAGTATAGAGTTCGTTTGAATATTTGGCGCTTGAAACCTGATTTTATATTATGAAATAACATAAATTAGACTTTAACAGGAGGTGGTAATATATTTTTGGAATCCGTGCTGGCAGATTGCCCATATAATCGTAGATTGCCTGGAATGTTCCTTGTTGCAAAGGAGGAACAGTCACAGAGAATGCTATAATTCTTCTGTATGACATGTTTAAAAAGCTGACAGTAAGGTTCCATTGGTGTAATGACATGCAACCTTGTTGTACACAATAGTTTGAGTGCATAAAGATGCATACGTTTTGACATTTTTCACCTAACAGAATAAGGACGACCCTACATGCCATTATGCAACTAACATTGCCATTTTACACAACCATGGTTGTGCTTATCTTAAGATTGTAGAAAAGAGTTCTATTTTCTAATGGTTTGTATCTTCAGATTTTGAAAAAACATGGAAATATTCCCTGATATGTGTTTCTTGTGTGCTGCATAAACAAAGTGTGTAACTGAAACTGTAGTATATACTAAACTATTTGAGCTGTTGAACTGTTCCTTGCGTCCACATGTCTCTGTTCGATGTCCACTTCCTTAACAATTGGCCAAAGAGGTCTTGCGCAATAGAAAAGAGTGTTACGTGCATGATTGGCTTATATTAATGAGATGTTCGCCAATGTGAGACTGCCTTGCATTGTGAAAGTGTCTATTTGTTACCCACTAATTTTTAGACTCATCATTGAGACCGCGTATATCCTTCTAATGCCGTGTATAGCATAAGCAAATGTTGACACAAACGCATTAGACCATGGGATACGTCACTGACTTGCGCAAAAGTGACTGCTGGCAGCTTTTTTAGGAGGTTTGCATATCAACGTAAGAAGGTCCTAAATGAGATGAAATCACTTGACATGACTCATAACTTTTGAATATCGGATAAGTGGAAATTTTTCAATAAATGTTAACTGTTCCTTAAATTTTAATAAGCTATTTAAATTTTAATAACAAATAACACAGGAGAAACATCGCATAACATGGGGAAAATACGAAAATATCACACAATTGACACAGCCTCTAAAAGAGCCTCACTGATGTGGAAAGCAGACTTCGTTACAATTACGTGTGAATGCATGTTGCTTCCAGAGTATGCAAGATAGCAAGGCCGATAATATGAGGTCTTACGTTTGCATAAACAGCGTCAAAGTACCCCCAAAACTTATGCGTTTCTTCAAAATAAGCACGGGTGTATCATTCTATACATAATGTGGTTGAACAAGTCCTGGCTTACAAAGAATCAGACTTTCGTGGTTTTTGCGTTTTGATATTTCAGTTACACACACATCCCCATAATGAGTCTACACTTACCATGCACATCCTCGGTATCAAAGTGTATCCATACTGAGCCAGCCAGTCAGCATCCAAAAAAATCCAATATGGCTGACACAGACAATCTATGAATCTTTCATGTCCCAGTCTTTTTCTGTTTGTATATAATCAGTAATTTACCAAATGAAGGCATAAATTGTGAATGTCTGATCCTTTTTGAGAGTTTATTTGTTCATTTCATCATTAAAATATCCATAAAGCGAGCCCGTAGGCCCAATGAGAGGCAGCTCAAACATTCACTTTTAGGGGGTACCCCCTAAAAATTCCACTGTGTCCTACTTTCAAATTAGCTAAACGTGCTGGATTCTTCCCTTGAAACCCTAATCCAATACAGCTTTGGAGACATTGACGTCTACTGTGCCCATAAATAATATCCCCTTTGCACTCAGCACACTTGTTAGCTTGATGAACGAGGGCGTCTGAGATGACCTCATTTTCCCATATTTCTGAAGAGGGGTGATCACTTTCTGGGGACACACATCCTTGACATGAACTCACCATGTATGGGATTTCTGTACTGGAGGACAAGTCTACTTTCATAAAATTGGGGTTAAAGGCCATTTTGGCCCACCCTTGCATGAATGCAACAAGAAATCTGACCCCCCCCCCCCTCATTTCGACAGGGGACACGCCCCAATCAACGAAAATTAGCTAAACTCATAGGAATACTGAAAAAAAATGGCTCAGAAACATTTTAAAACATGGGCCACAAACACAGCTGACATATAGATAAGAGTCGCTTGTGAGTGTTAAGTCCAATTAAAGAAATTCGGGTTTAACCTACCCCGTCCCGAACAGAAAATCTGGAAATTAAACTCTCCCTCATTCATCTTCTTCCGGGCCTATCTCCTGGGTCCCATAGCCCAATGGTACATATTTGTGGTCAGTAATTACATCCAGGTGTGTAACTGACTCCCCAGTCACAGTCATGTTTCCATCTTGAATGAAAATCACGCAGCAGACAGGCTTCCATGGGTCAGATTTGGCCCTGCGCTGTATTGGGGCCCTACTTTTTTATGTAATCTTTACCTGTTAACGTCTGTAATCCTCAAAACTACATATCATCAACTCTGACCCTTAGAAGAGAGCTATGCAAGCAAAGAAATAATTAGTTTGCAGCAGAAATTGGCAATAAAGTATGTGATATAAAAGTTGAAGGGGAAGATCACATGACCCAAATCGGACAATCTGATTGGCTTACATAGGCAACTGGCTCTAAATGGCATGGATACTGGTAAACAAATGCCATCGTGCTGACGGTTCTTGATGGGATTTATGTGACTTTTATTATAAATTTATTGAGAAAGCATAAAGATACCAACAGAGAAAAACCACCAAAAATGCTGTTGTCAGGTAAACCACCTTACACAAGCCCCCCTCCCCCCCAAAAAAAATCCTGAATGTCTTCACATCTATAGGTGTCTTAGCTTCCCTTGATTACACTAAAACTCGATAAAACCAAGCTATACCCCCCCCCCCACACACACACACACACCACCACCACCACTACACAAATGCATTGGTACCCTGCCTTGAGAGACCACTTTCCTGACAGACCACATTTTGAACATACTTTGCTTAGTACTTTTCTTGTTATTTTTACCTCCTATGAGAGACCACCTGTCTTGAGACACCACGATTTGGTCATCCCTAGGTGTGGTCGTACAAGAGAGTATTCACTGTAAATGATTTCAAGCAAACTTAAAATGATAACCCAATCAAGGATGGCAGACTCCTATAAATAAAAAAGATCTGACACTGAGTAAAAGTGATCCCTAGCTGTGTGAGTCATTGTTAAAAAAAATACAATATTCTATCACTGAGTCTTATCTATAGAAGCATAATTATATACATGTGTCTGTGTTCTGATCATCAACATGTTAACTACATTTCTTAATTACAGAATTAACAAGTACTGATTCCAGGGATTCAGCAAAAATGTGTTTTATTTCATTTTGGCAGCAAGTGAAGTATGATATTCAGTGGCTTCTTGTAGATCTCATTTCAGTGTTAAACTAAACAAAATACTTCAGTGGTTGCAGTACATCCTTTTGCCCGCAAAACATTAATCTCCTTACACTTGAGACATTACCGTACTAGTATGTTAATTACCTAGAAACACGCATGCAGGCCCGACTGTTTAGCATTAGATTTATTTGTGAGCTGAGTTATTTCCTGTTTTTCTGACGTGCTTCCGCACAACACCTTCCGCCCATATGTTGACAAATGGAACTGGCAGTCTACTGTATGATCGTTTGCGAATAGCTTTTAAATATTTTATCTTTTCATTTTGAGAGTAACCTCTTAACACGCTGCCAGGATCTGGGCATTTTTTTGCTTAACAAGCAATCTGCATGATTGAACATGCCCGGGCTCTGTAATTTTTGCGATTCATTCCAAGTGAGGAACACAAAGTTGACCAGAAATTACTTGATTTATATTTCTGTCTACTTTCTATTTCAATATACCGTTACTTGAGAAATTTGATGCCGTAGGGGGTGTCAGGAGTCTCATCTTAAGTGGGATCACTTTTTTTTTTTTTTACTAAGCAACACATGGGCCATGCAACACAGGCAAGTGCACACAGGGGTGCTCCGGGGCATGATTTTCCCCCTATGTACGTATAGTTTTCCAGCTGTCGATCATGAATGTCATACCTATCTTGTTCTGTCCTACAGGTTTGCTCCATTCAAACATTTTAATAAACAAAAACAATAAAATTTTGCTAAGAACATTAGTAACGACGTGGCGCATTGGAGACAGCGTTCAACAACACAGCAACATGTCGAGGCAATTTTTCGCTTCATTACCACGTGGAGACTAATCTGCGTATTTTCACTCCTGCCTTTACATGTGTTTAGATTTCTTTGATCGAAGTCTTTTTGTCGAATTATGATGTAAAAATTTAGCATCTGGGCCCAATTATCTTTGCGTGAATAAGATTTTTTTACATTGCGGACATGAGACATGCACATGGGGAACAACGAGTTTGATTGGGCATTGAGCAGCACATGATCAAATCCACGCAATGAGAAGTCTGGGAATGTCAGCTCATTTATGATGAGGTAAAATGATGTCTCCATTCCCAATGTGGGCTATTTTTGAAAGGGTACCCCAGGAATATTTTTTCTTAGCCAACAAGAGACACGAAAGCCTGAGAATTCTAGCAGAATAAAATTTTTGCCGGATGATGCAGAACATCGTGACCATAACAGTGGAAAGGGTCTAAGATCTGGGGTAAATTTTACAGTTGTATCATTCCAAATCTCGCGAAAAACGGACAATTAATTAATTTTTATCCAGTTGATTAGAATATACTTTTTTTACTGCAAAATAAAAACAGCCATCTGCAAGCATTGAAGTTTGTCTGCAATAAAATGCACACGCTTGCAGGTAAATAAACATTACTGGGCAAGGGAGAGCTGGTGAGGGTCGAAACGAAGTAGCAAATGATGTTAAAATACATGTCGGGTGTGTCCGACAACATCATGCTAGGGGTGTGCTGTTGATTGATATGCCAACAGCAATTAGAAATTATAAAAATGAAATTCGGTGATGGAGCCAAAATTTGTTCTAATATTGTTCACTGATAAAGGACAGCGTACGACAAGTTGGGAGATTTTATTGTTAAATCTCAATTATTTGCTTGCATCCTAAGTTAATAAGTGCATGATAATACCGACTATTTATGATTCAGTTGATTGAATTTTAGGTACTTGGGTTATTTTTACTTCCGTTTTGTCTTTTTTGTTGTTGTTTTTTTTTGTCGTTTTTGTTTTGTTTTTGTTTTTGGATCAATTTGGCATGTGGCATCAAATGCACTTGACCAGACGGTCAGCAAGTGCCAATTCCATTGTTCTTAAAAACTTCTTTAACTTTTGCAAGTTCACTTTTGACTTTATCATCAAAATATCTTTTGTGTATGCAAATTCAATCAAGCTTATTGGCCTATTTATACTATTTGCAGGGCAATATGGCCGATAAAGATAATAGAGCTGAGTCAGCTACTTCCAAAACTGGACAGGACATTTCGAATTTGGAAGGTACTCCTAATGCTGGATTAAACTCAAGTTTAAACTAAACCCTTGTGACATATCGCGTTCTCATCGCGTTGGAAAGCCTGTTGCTGACAAACCACGGGCCATTATTGTGAAATTTACAACGTACAGGCTGAAACAAAAAGTGTTTGAGGTGAAAAAAAAGGAATAATGACTTTTTCATCACAGAGGACCTAACGTGCAAAAGAGCGCATATTATGTGTCTGGCACGCGATCTTAAAAGGCAAAACAAGATCAATTCATGTTGCTCTAAGAATGGCAGGCTGTTCATTCGAGAAATAAACCGTCGGGACAGCAACCAGTTCGGCCCAGTGGTTCAGATCCACGACAAAGAGGATTTGAACAAGTACAAGTAAGTCATTGTTATAAGTGAAAGACAACGTTCTCGTGAACTTTTGTGAACTTGTGCCGTCTTACAATGTTTTGCATTTTGTTTTTGCTCCAAACTACCCTTGTGACTATAACAGCATACCTTGCGTCTATACCTATTGTGTTCCCAGGACACAGCGAGACTTTCTTTAACTGCCATGATCTTCTGTTAAAAGGGGTAGTCTATTCTGGCTAGTGTGGTAGAAAGCCAACGCCACGTTTGCCTGATCTGTTTTACATATCAACGAAGGTATTTCTAAGGCCATTTGTATTAATTTTACCCTTCATCCACTTGGTTTCATTTTTTGTATGTTTATCACCATGTGACTTGCACTGCAGTCTGCTTTTTTCGATCGCAAAATATTTCGTAAATGTGGAATTATTTTGTGTAATCTTTTTTACTTTAGCATTATCTTGTGCTGCATGTACATGTACATGTATATGCTACATATAATTTTTTTAAACATATTTATTTCACATGGATTGCCTAAATAGTTACAAAGAACTTATCTGGAGGCTCTCCACATATATTACTGTGCTCACTCGTTTACATGTTTATGCTGAGACCAAGACAACTGTCTTTGTCTCAGGTTCATGTTTTAAAAGCTAAGTATGTTGCTATGTGGGGCACAACAGTGTTGTCCTATCACTTCTATAGTGAATCTCACCTGTCACACCAAGTCCCAGTGTGAAATAATGTTAATGTCTTCTGCCGGGGTAACGAAGACGGGATCGCACCTGTAATAACGTCTGACCACTTCAAAAGTTCCCGGCAAATGCAAACTCTTTTGGGGTCGATCTCCTGGAAGCACTTCCGGTGACGTCAGCCCACTTCAGAATACGGGGATCAGCCCGTATTTACTACATTCCTCCCCGTTTTGAAAGAATAGAATTAATTTTGAATTTTGTGGGAGAAAAATATATGCCGAAAACACATCAACCAAATTTATAGTGACAGAGTGATGACATCAGAATGGCTACATATGGAGAAGCAAAGTTCACAAAACTAAAGGACAGGTGCAGTGCTCATGCATGCTGATGCTGCTTTCCCCCTTCTTTTAAGTTAGCAACCTGAATGCGAAAGAGGAAAAGGTTAAAAGTTAGTTTCTTCCACCATACAGTCAAAATAACTCTACACCACCACATGGCAAGTATGAAACCATATCCAGCACATCTAGAAAAAACTGCCATTTACCATCACCATCAAATATGTACATTAGTTTCTTTTACCACTTAAATTCTAAGGTTATATTTTTCCCTAGAAATTGTCACACATAGCAAACAGAAACTACATTCCAATATCTCAACAACGAGAAAAGCCAGCTTGACCGACCATTCTCATGCTGAGACTCAAACCCCCCCCCCAAAAAAAATTCCTACTGATCAATTTGGTATTCATGTGCAAATCATTATTGATCAGTAAAAGTACACAGTAGCCAGTCTGTGCCGACCACCAAATAAACATTTCAAATAACAAGAAAGCCAGACTTAGCCGACCATCAATATTCACTAACTGTATTCATATTTAAGTATATTTAAAACATCCCCAACAAAACCAGTCATTTCCAGATTCCCCCTACACACATCCATAGATGTATGTAAGCCTATAAATACAAAACTCTATGTACAAGTACTTCTGGCTCATCCAAACTCTATATACACTCTTCCAAATCATAGAAGCATTTGGTGACTCCACGAGTTACTGCACAAACTACTTTCACAGGCAGATTTTTCACTTTTGCTACAAACTTGGCTACCTCTAAAATCATTCCTGGATTGGACACACCTACAAACCGCTCATATTTAGGTGGTACCAAATATGGTGCATCCGTCTCAAGTACAATCTTCTGTAATGGAATGTGTCGTATTGTTTCCAACATTTTCACTTTCTTGTTCTCCTTAAGACACAAACCCGCAAAGCCAAAAAACTGCTTTTGGAAATTTTTCCAACCACAAATCCACATCCTCGTTGTCGCCATCAAAACAATGAACATGAACCTTATGTTCCCCGTTTAATATCCTCTCCATAATATCCAAACAGTGATGAAATGCTTCCTTTTTGTCTCCATTTCTACAATGGATTACCACCGGCAAATCATATCTGACTGCCAAAGGTAAAATTGCCTCCAAACTTTTCCGCTGTTCCACCTTCTCTCTGTCTGACAAATGTCCTGCACTATAATCCAATCCAAGTTTTCCGATTCCTACAACATCATCTTCCTGCAGCAATTTTTCTACCTTAGCAATTAGCTCTGCTCTATCTCTTTCCTGCACAAACCGAGGATGTGCGCCAACTGTAAACTTTACTCTGCCACCTTGACCTTCCTTTAACCTTCCTTTAACCTATCCATGCCCTTTCCATCAAACCATTCATTTCTGAAACATTGATTTGAAATAACACATTCCAATCTGAATACACCAGATGTTGGCTGTTCCTGCAGAACTTTGAACAGATCATGACACCCAGTTTTCTTCAATAATTCTCCCAAATGACAATGTGCATCTATCACCCATGGAACTTCGGACAAACACCTAAACCCTATGGTGCTACAGTGGTCACCCAACAGCACTACCCTTTTTTTCCAACACCTTTATTTGTGCCTGCTCTGCATCAGACAGCTTTGCCACTAAAAAATCGATGATCCTCCAGTGTAGCAAATCTGCCACTGCACTAGGAACTCCGGATACTGCTTCTGACGGCTTCCTACTTCCCTGTCCAGTATACTTTTCATAGGCACATACCAAATGAACTTCTGCTTCTGTCCATACGGACCCTACATCATACAAATGATGCTGCCTAACAAATTGAAGCAAAGCTTTCAGACCTACACATCCTAACATCTCCGCTAAGGTGTACAATAACCCCGACATCAGCATCACCCACCAAGACAAATAATCGTCTGCAAAATGATATAACTCATCCTCTTTATGTCGCTGTATATGCTGATGTATACTTCCCAGCTGACTGCTTTGAAAGCCACACTTCCAACAAGTCATATGTGGAGAAATATACCAGGGCAAATGAAATTTCAGCACATGTCTCTTTGCATGACTGTCATGGACTGTACAATGGGACAAGGATGAGTGCGATGCTTCTTTCTGTTCTTCTTTCCCAACGCTATTGACAATTGCTGATCTTCTATATCTGCTCTCCTATTTTCTTTCTGTCCAGCCGACAACACCATAACATTACATCTGTCCTCCACTGTACCATCTGGATCTGGTTGGAACCCACCATCAATCGTAACCTTCACAGATGCATTTTCTTTGTCATTGTTACTGTGCAAATCAGCCACTACCTCAGATGAACATGTCTTCTCATTTATTAATTCTTCATCAGAACTCCATCCATCCCATCTGAGCCACTGTTGGAATTCCTTGTCATCCATTCGATCCATTATAATATCTACAACCTCATATTGAGGGAAAACAGAAGTAAAGTAATATCACAATATATACATATAAGCCATACCAATGTGACAAAGGTAAGCCAGCACTTAGACTGACCAACCAATCAATTAAATACACATAAAATTCACATGAACTCATTTTCACCCTGGTGTCATTCATGTAAGCCAGTACCAAGCCGACCAACTCATGACACCCAAGTTAATTATTTTTACAACCCTGTTTATATACATCCATACTCTTCAAGTATCCCATACTAATCTACATTGTAGTCCCTTAAGTGTGAAGGCTGACGGACAGTGCGGCCCCTTCTAGTTTGCACTGCAGGTCTGTCTGTTAATTCTCTAATTGGTTCAACCTCTGTACTATTGCCATCCACCACCTGCTCCTGGTCATTCAGACGCTCATTTTCTGCATCTGATCCAGTTTCTCCATAACCGGTATCATGCTCCGACTCCCTCGCTGGCACTGGAGTGCTCGTGATCAGGTCTTCTTCATCCTGTGTAAAAAGATGCTGCAGATGCGGCTCCTCCAACTCATCAAACGCTTCCTGGTCATATGCGATTGTGGTGTCTAAATCCAACATGTTATGGCGCATTCTTCTCAACCATATTGGTACTTGTCTATCCCTGCACATCTTGAGACGGTCATGATGCACGACCAATTCTCTCTTCCTCCCTTTAATTCTGAACAACACGGGAGACAACACTTTAACAACCAAATATGGCCCGCTCCACATTCTATTCAGTTTCCAACTTTGACCCACATACAAACTACAATCCTGCCGCATGCCATGCCAGAAAAAACTTCTCTTTAACAGGTCCAATGTTTTACTTTTCACCAAGATGTCCAGCAAGCTGAACATCATGGCACAGATAAAGCACATCCTGTTTCAAATATTCTGGCACAACTAGACACTTGCGAGAAACCATTCCTTCCCACCGATAATACAACACCCCACCATGCAATTCTAATTGTGACTTGCACGACCACAGATGTTTAACGGTTGGACTACTTAACCACAATTCATCCTTGGCCGGATCGCTAGAGGATTCCAACCAAGTAATCACAGAACAGATGTTCTTATCCTGCAGCTGTTTCTGTCTTAACTCCTCAGGAGAAGACTTTGCAGACAAATCCTCATTTTCAACCTGTTGTTCTTCAGATGAATTTTCAACCTCACTATCACTTTCCCCTTCATGCATATTCTGCGATATAGACCGAACAGCGAAGGGAACAATATCATCCACTTCCTGTTCAAACCTATCCCATTGATGATATATTTTCAAGCAGAACTTACAACCACCACATGGAAGACTTTCCAGGTTTACACCTGCAGAATAACAGTCACAGATTTTCTCAGGAAAAGGAATCCGAGACAATTTATCTGCATTCACATGTTTTTTTCCTGGCCTATGCAAAATATCCATATGGTATTGACTCAGTTCTTCCAGCCAACGTGCCAATTGCCCTTCAATGTTCTTAAATCGCATCAGCCATGACAAACTACTATGGTCAGTTCTTACATAAAACTTACAACCTAATAAGTAATGTCGAAACTGACGTGTAAAACGTACTACAGCTAAGAGTTCCTTGCGAGTTGTGCAGTAACGTCTCTGCGCTGGACTAAGAATAAAACTACCATAGGAAATGACTTTTTCCACCCCATCTTGAACTTGTGATAGCTCTGCTCCAAGGGACTCATCTGAAGCATCACAATCCAGAATGAAGGTACCCTCCTCTTGAGGAAAGGCCAAGACTGGTGCTTAGGTAAGAAGAACTTTTAATCTCTTGAATGCTTCCTGGTGTTCAAAATCCCAAGAAAAAACTGCTTTTGACCCTGTCAACTTATACAAACACCCAGCTATTTCTGCAAAATCTTGGATGTGATCCCTGTGGTAATTAGCAAATCCTAAAAAAGATTCCACTTCCCTGACTGATGTAGGGACTGGCCAATCTACCACAGCTTTCACCTTGTCTGGATCCATAGCCACGCCCTGTTTTGAAATAAGCTTCCCAAGAAATTTAATTTCCTTCTGACAGAGACGACACTTCCGTGGCTTTAATTTCAGGTTGTTAACATGGAACCTTTGAAACACTTTTCTGAGGTTTTCTAGGTGTTCTTGGAATGTTTTTCCTATGATTACCACGTCATCGAGAAAAGCTAGACATTCCTTGTATATTAGGCCTCTTAGGACTAAATTCATAGCCCTCATGAATGTAGCCGGAGCCCCGCATAACCCAAAAGGCATACGAACATATTCAAATAGTCCATACTTTGTCAGAAATGCAGTTTTTGACTGGTCCTCCTTAGCTACATCAATTTGGTGATACCCGCTAACCAAATCAACCGAAGAATAAAATAGACTGCCCCCTAAAGTGTCAATACATTCATTTATAATTGGTAATGGATAGGCATCTTTCATGGAAACCGAATTCAGTTTACGTTAATCCACACACCACCTAACACTGCCATCTTTTTTTCTGACCAAAACTGGGGGAGACGCCCATTCCGAAGATGATGGTCGAATGATTCCTTTATCTAGCAGTTGTTTCAAATGCTGTTTTTCCTCATTAACAAATCCTACTGGCACCCTCCTCATCCTTTGCTTGATTGGATCCGCATCTTTGGTTTTAATTGAGTCCTGAATCTCTGAGAAACAACCTAAGTCCCAGTCATCTTTTGCAAAGATGTCTGAAAATTCTGCCAGCAATTTGGCTAGTCTTTCTTTCTCACCTTCATCTAAATGTGTGCTAGACCCTTCAAACAAGCTTTTTATGTGATCAGGTATGACAACCTGTTCTTCCAACTCTTCTGGATTGACAGACGTAGCTCTTACCTTCTGTTGGTCATCATCTTCGTTTTCAGATTCCTGATTTCCAAGATTCAGGTCAAGGCCTATTGTTTCTGCAAACTCCGTACTTACCACCGTTACTTGGGCAGCCGTATCTACAATTGCTTCCACTTCTCTTCCTCCTACTATGGCATCAATCACTAAGTTACATCCCTTAGCATTACCACCATAAACTATTTCTCTCACTTGTCTACTATGTACAAAATTTCCCTTTACATATTTACAACTACTCCACTGGCTGTCATATGTACCTTGGGTTGAACTATAGCCAGCTTCATCAACCCCTACTCTTTTAATGCGTCTGACTTTGGGGAACTCGGCTTTTCACCCTTACCTGGCGAGGATTTGGGTGACTTAGTGGGACAATCTTTAGCAAAATGTCCAAAACCTGTGCACCTAAAACAAGTTATCTGACTAGTTCGGGGTGGAGTACTAATCTTGTTGGCCACAATTGCCTCTTTGGAGTTACTGGAATCTTGCAGTTGTTCACGTAATTCTTTTACGGCCTGTTGGGTTTCTTTTACTGCTTTTTCCATGGATGCGGTGGCATTCTGCACACCTTCCTTCACTCCTTTTGACACCGCACTCACTACCCTTTCTTCAAATGTTTTTTTCTCCATCTTCTTGGACATTGCAGTTGACCTCACACCATAACTCTCCAAATCAGAATCTGAATCATCCTCACAAAATGTAACGGATTTAACAGCTTTCTTGGCATGTCTGAAAACCATTTCATGATTTTGGACATGGATCTTCATGAGGTGCACAGCATCTGCCAAGGTCTTAGGCTCCTTGTTCAGTACCTGGTATGCTGCTTTCTGGTGTATACACCCTCTCAAAAATGCATCCAAAGCCATAGATTCAATTATTGTCCTTGCGTCGACTGTTGAATCTGGATAACTGTCTTTTGCTAACCTCTGTGACCTCTCCGCAAATTCGTCCAAAGTTTCGTCTTCCTTTTGTTTGAGATCTGCCAGTTGTCTCCTGACACTAGTAGGTGGGTCTTTCCTACCAAACCTCTGATCCAGTCTTGATGTTAACCTGCTATAATCATCTCGATCAAAATCATCCAAACTTCCATAAAAATCTAATGCCTTCTCCCTCAATGCATCTACAAGCCTATCTAATTTCTCTCCATCACTCCAGTCATAGCGTTTCGCCATTCTATCAAAACGAAGAAAATATGGCCTCCAATCTCTTGATCCATTAAAACAAGCTAATTTGGACATTGGCATGTCCATGTTGTTAGACTTAACCTGTTTGTGTCCACCCTTTGTACCACTGGATGAGGTTGCTATACCCATTCCCGTGGATGATACACAATGTGGCAGTGAATATGCAGTCGATACTGTGGATGCACCCATATGGCTAACAGTATTCGCCCCAGCAGATTCCCGATTAGGACCTACCACTTGTCCCCTTGACGTACATCCAGTATACCCCATAGGAATCTGTGTTGGCATTTGATATCCCAGTGTTGTATAAACTGGAATAGTTTGTGGCATTTGTGGATATGATTGCCTCAAATAATCAGGAACTAAACTAGGATCCATATGTTGAGTAAAACCAGAAGGCACACCCATTGTATATTGTCCAGCCGTCGTATGCAAATGCGACACTGACGTTTGTCCTGGCATACTTCCAGACACCATCTGAACTGAAGGTGCCATAGTACTAATACCATATCTTGTCACTGGAAATTGCACACTATCATTATGCTGGGAAGTACTAGGACCCCAATCCGGAATGTAAGATTTAGACCTTGTGAAAACAGAGGTACTATGAATGGGATTTTCAGCAACACCCACCTCTGACTTCACTGAGACTGGATGTCCAGTAGTACTGTATTGCATGTATGTGGAATCACTTACCCCATATTGTGATGCTAAGCCACTAACGATTGTATTTTGAGAAACTGAAACTTGAGGATTCAGTTGACCCTGTGCTGGTAATTGCATCCTAAAAGGTACAGGAGGCAAAGACAATTCATCAGAATTATCTGCCGGTCCACGGTAAACACCATTGGGTGCTTTTTCCCTAACCTTATTAACCAATGGTTCTATGCCATCAACCCTGGCATTTACAATCAAAGGTACTTCTGTTACCCCTGTTGCCGGTACTGCATAAGGTTCCTCAGCCCCAAATTCACTTTGACTAGGACTACTTTTCCTACTTCTAACTGATGGACTTTTCCAAGTCTCGACTGTATTCTTTAATTGTACTTGCTCATCTGACAATTTTTTTAAATTACCAGACAAAGTATTGAACTTTTGTTCATTTTCCGCTTTTATGCTTAATAGCATCTGCATCAAATCTTTCAGTGTTGGTGAAGCTCTAGCTTCCTCTCTTTGTAGAACAGTTGGTATTTCCAAGGATATTATCCCATTTTTCTCCATTTCTCCCCCAATCTATTGCTCCAATTTCTTGCAAATCAGCTAAAGTCAAAGGAGTACCCTTATCTTGTCTCAAAGACACAATTCTTTCTGCCCTTTTCTCACCCATGTTGGCCACTGACATTAATGAGTGATATAAATGCTACTCAATGTTCACACCCAAACAAAAAGGAATAACGTTGTCTGTACAATGTGATTACACTGTGAAATCACACATGTTGCACTCATTTAATTGTAACATATTTCTATGTACGATTACTGTACAAATAGTGAACCTAGTTACCGTTTTGCTCTATGTGACAACCCACATGAAATTCAAACTTCTATGATCAAATACCGTAACCATGTGTCGTGAGACTAGGAAAAGATATAATCTCACGTGTGTGTGACATATAATGGGACAGGGAATAAATGAACACGGGATAAAAACAACTAATTCCCTAATCTAATCCCATCCTTTTTTTTCATCTCTTTTTTTAACAAAATCAGCTAAATAAAATTTAACCAATTGACAATGTGTTATGAAAGTATGTCACAGTTAAGTTAAAATGCACATAAGACATTCCAAAATATTGTGTGTTCTTAATGAAAACCCCTTGTTTCCTATTATTTTGGAAATCGACAACAAAATCCAATATAATTGTGGAATATTATTGTGGAATTAGAAAAAAAAAATCTTGCAATATTACAAGTAATATAGAATGTTCAACTAAATTCCCCTATCACTAAACCTACACACAACTGCAAGTTCAATGCTCAACCAATATGACATGTAAATCTGAAAGAAAAAAAATAATACTGACAATACCCTATATCGGCTCAACCCTGGGTCACTATGACTTCATCAATTTACAATAGCAATATGATCCATTTTCCAATTTCAAAATGACATTTGAATCCCTACTTCTCTTGATTCTACCAAGAAAAAAAAATATTTGTTGATTAGCCAGATAGACCAACCAAAAATCAACTTTTTTTTTTTTTTTACCCTGTCATAATGTGGATCTTTCAGCTGAGCACAACAATCTTTATACTAATTAGCCAGTAGAACCGACCATAATCAGTACAAAAATCGCTTCTGGAAAATAAATTCACCCTTCAAAATTCTTTGCCAAACAATGAAAGGTCTGAAATAATTTATGATCAGTGACTGTGTGACAACAATGCGTGCACACTGTTAAACCACTCTGTGCAATGCAGATCAATTTATAAATTCAAGCCAGAATCTCAAAATCCGACCTGAACCAGTGAACTCCACAAAAATATATCTTTACAGAGTGTTCAGATAATCACCCACCTACAATCACTTAAATTTTTGTATTGATCTACCAATATTTTCGACCAAGAAAAATTTCTTCTTGGCGCCAAATCAGTCACGTGATTCCCAAAAATTTTCCTCTCTGTTTTTTTTTTTTTTTCGCACACTAATTCACGCAACTACACTGAAGTCTGTATGCAACTTCGTCCTGCATGAATTCAATAAATGATCACTTCTGGTACCATTTTATAGTGAATCTCACCTGTCAAACCAAGTCCCAGTGTGAAATAATGTTAATGTCTTCTGCCGGGGTAACGAAGACGGGATCGCACCTGTAATAACGTCTGACCACTTCAAAAAGTTCCCGGCAAAAGCAAACTCTTTTGGGGTCGATCTCCTGGAAGCACTTCCGGTGATGTCAGCCCACTTCAGAATACGGGGATCAGCCCGTATTTTCTACACTTCATCTACAAATGTACTTGGAGGTATTATCCTGTCGCATCATGGGCCTACTGTCCTTCATATAAACATGAATACCAATTGTAACATGCCCAATGAGTCATCATATACATTATAACTTTCAAGTGTAGTGTTCATGTAGTTGATGAAAAATAGTGCTAATCTACGAAGGTTAACTTTCAAGAGATTTTTTTCTTTTTTTCTTCAATTAATATACATATATATATATATATATATATATATAAATACATATACATATACCTATACACACACACACACACACACATATATATATATATATATATATATATATATATATATATATATATATATATATATATATATATATATATAAGCATTGTAGTGTTTCCATGTTGTTGGCATAACGACACAAATGTAATCTATAAAGCCACACCCATGCAGTACTGTTGATGGTATGTGAAGCATATTGGTCTTACAGTTGTTCGCTGCTATCATGGTGACTGTTTTTTTTTCTTTTTCTTCTTCTTTTTGTATCCCTGGTTACTCATGATCATTCATGTGAAGTGTGTTTTGTGGCAAGTTGAAGACCAAAATGTAATACTATATCTCTTGTACCTGCATCATTGCTGTGTCATGATGTGACTCAACACTTTTTCTAACAATGTATGTACAAAAAAAAAATATTTTATTATTTTTCCCCGAACTTTTCTGTAATTAATATGTAGTGTGACTCATGTATCAGAGTTTCTGTTATATTCTTGGACATATGCCAAGCATCAGTAGAGGCGCGCAGTGATTCCGATCCACAGAAACTTGTAAGTATGGTGCATCACTGTTGCTGTGCGGTGTATACTTGGTGTTGCTCTGTTTTAGGTTCAAACAACAAGCTCATTATTAATCATATCTTAACTTTGCACTTAATTATAACTTGTGTTTATCTTGATTAATTCGTTTGTCCATGTGACATATTCCCTTTCGCTGTGCGAAATTGATTGGTATTGTCACACATACTAGTATATACGTGACATAATCCAGAATTATCTGCATATAATTATATTATTTGATTATGACCTATATGTTCTATGTATTTGCATGCTTGTGTTTCATGTTTTGTGTTGGGAACTGGCCAGGAAACAGGTTATGCTAGCACTCTCAGCCCTTGCTGTGACTGTGTCCTTTTATTTTATTGATTGTACGTGACCTGTAGATATGTTTTTGGTAATTCTTTACAGTTTAATGGGTATATGGATCAAGTATATTTGTAATCTCTGCTGTAAAACCATACAGTTTATGCAATATTTTACTTTATATGCCATGATTTTTAGCAAATTTCCACATTATGTTATTATTACCGGCTGTATTTTGATGAAAAAACATGTAGATCTGAGTGTAATTTTCGACTATGAGTTTGCCCCAACTTGTTTATTTGTAACTTACGGAATGTTTCTTGTTCACTTACAGGCATAAACATATGTGACTTACCAATATGGATCTTTAGTGTATATTTATGTTACATTACTTGTCAACTGGTTGATCAATTATTTGGTCAGGTGTGTTACTTACGTAGCAGTTGATATTTTTGAAATACAAGGCTCGTATGCAGTTAGCCTTCCTGACACTTCCCCGAGTGCGTTGGTCGCCAGGCTCGTATTTGTCATTTATATAACTGTACTCATTAAATATCTGGAATATATGTATTTGTTCTTACGTAGAAAGGCTTACGCTAGGATCTGCAAATGTAACTACGATTTTTGTCTTTTTGTGCATTTACGCCACAATTTTTGTGTCTGTACATATTGTGCTCGGATCATTACCACAATGCTATTGTTACTCTCTTGTGATATTCACACAAACCCTGGACCAAATGAGTACACTGACCTAGGACTGACCCCACACAAACATTCAAAGCTTGTCTGATCACAAATTGCGAGATATTCAAACATCACTGGCATCAGATTTCGATGTTATAGCAGTATCCGAAACGTTTGTTAACAGTTCCAAATCCAGGGAAGATCTCCAAATTCCCAGGAAGATCTCCAAATTCCCGGTTTCTATCCCATTCTCTGCCGCAACTGCACAGGTGCAGTGGGTGATGACGTCGCTCGGTATGCATCACAAGCCCTGTTTGTCAAAAGACATGAGGATCTAGAAGTACCTAATATTGAGATATTATGGGCGGAACTGTGAATTCATAACAATAAAATATTGCTAGCAGTAGAATACAGACCTCCAATTTCAAGAGCATCTTTTTGGGATCATCTGCAAGAAAGTTTGGAATTAGCCTATGCTAGTGGCATTGGTAATGTAATGATGGTATCTAGGCGACCTAAATGCTGACCCTAGTACATCACATGGAAATAAATTACGTCAATTTTGCTCTTATCACAATTTATCTATCGATGTACGAAGCATACATGCATTAAGGAACACATATCCACCTGTTTGGATCAAATTTTTTGTCTAATACACCCAACATAGTTAAAAGTATTTCTGTAACTCCTCCAATTTCAGATAATGACCACTGTACCGTATCGGCCTGATTACTTTTACGGATCAAAAGGAACCCCTCTTAGGATCGATTAATTTGGAAACATAACAAAACAGAATTTTCTGAACTAGGAGAGTCTTTACAGTGAGCAGACTGGGACTCTTGCCTCCATACAGATGTTGAGAGCAGAAGTGATGAGTGATGTTTTTGGGCACACTAACATTGGTACAGCTAGTGTCACTAATTTTTGCCTGCGGGCAGCACCATACGGGGTGGCAATTCGCCTGTGACACCAGCACTGGGAGAAAACAAAATACTGGAACAGCAGCCACTTCCTTTTTGAAGATATGCTGTCTCATTCAGCTTGAATTGTAAATCCACCTCCATTCAAGTTCCTTAGTGCAAAGTGGGTACGAAGCAGAGTCAGATCATAGACTCCCTCTCAGCCTGAGGAGGCCGAGTTAGCTTGGGAAGTGTTGAAGGTGGCAGCGGGGTATATTACCCATAGATGGTGCTAGTGCCTGTGCTCTGACTTGATCTGCAAGTCAGCCGCAGTAGGGGTTTCTCAGAACCAATAAAGAACATCAGGTCAAAACACAATGACTCCGTGCTGTTTTGTCACCTAACACAGATTATATTGATACTGCTTGCAAATTATGGACAGAAACATTTCTAAACATAGCTCGTGAGACTATCCCTAATAAAATGGCAACAATTAGACCAAGCGACAGCCCATGGTTTACTTCCAGATTGCACATGATGAGAAGGAAAAAGCTAAGATTACATAATAAAGCCAAAAATAGTAATAACAACATTCAAGTTTGGGTGTATTATCGTCGTTTTTTGCTAAGAATGGTCAACATGCATTTGACTATGATGAGTTTATAAAACTGTTTGAATATTTGATAGATAATATTTACATTCGTTTTGGTGATAGTGTCTTTAGACAGGTCATAGGAATTCCCATGGGTACAAATTGTGCGCCACTTTTGGCTAATCTTTATTTATTTTATCACGAGTATAATTTTCTAATGAAAATGGCAAAAGATAAAAATTACCATGCTAGATCATTTAATTTAACTTTCAGATATATAGATGATTTATTAAGTGTCAACAACAAGCATTTAAAAGATTACATAACATCAATTTATCATAGTGACTTGGAACTAAAAGAAACCACTGAATCGAACATAACATACTCATTTTTAGATCTACTCCTTTTCAATGATGGTGGTATATTAAAATCAAAAGTGTATGATAAAAGAGATGATTTCAATTTTGATATAGTAAATTATCCATATATAAGTAGTAATATTCCTATCAATCCTGCTTATGGTGTCTATGTCTCAAGACTAACTGCTTTCGCAAGAAACTGTACTGATTTTAAAGATTTTGCTAATAGACATAAATCACTTTTTGGAAGACTTATTAAACAGGGGTTTTCCAAAATAAGATTAAAAAAGGTTTTTCTTAACTTTAAAGATAAATATCAATATGTTCTACAGAAATATCATGTTGATTTATATGAACATATTAATAAGGTATTTTCTCAGTGTCAGTAAAACACATAGAAATATGTTTATGTATTTTAATGTTGTAGCTGAGATTGTTTTACCATGAGCTTGATCAAACTTTCAATACTGGACCATAAAATTTAGTATAATTACAACAAACATAAAATGAAATAAGGACCATTTAAGTTCTCAGGCATCATGTTGAACACTACAGGCCTTCTATTTTCTCATCCTTTTGAATATTGTGACAAAATGTAAGGAAAGCTTACTCAGCTGATGTGAGTAATATTTTTGTAACGAATTTTAGGCCTATGGTGCTGTTTTTTCTAGTGATAATGGAACAGGGAAGAACTCAACCATGTTTCATAATAAATATAATATTAGCATCAAGTTTAGTTATCCTGTGTTCACGTGGAAACTTTTTTTGGTGTTTAAATTCAAAGTTTGTCATGTTACGCAATTCTAATGTAAATATAGTAGTCTGACTTAAAATTCTTAATTGTCCTGTCATTGTTTGGATGATGTCTGTGAACTATGGTCAAGTAATTACCTTTTATAACTGTACATTAACATTAAGGGCTAAATTTGTTTTAGGCCTACTTTAAATGAATGTGAGTGTTTTCCAAAGTGGGAGGATTGGGATCCCGTAAAACTGGTTTAACCCACTGCCAATACGTTGGTAACCTGTTCCAAGTCAGGTAGAAGATACTCTCATTCGTTTAAATATCATTACTGTTGGTCATGGATTCTTCTGACGACGAACACTAGCATGTCTTACTATTTCGTAAATGATCCTGGATCTGACAAGGTTAAACTGGTATTCGGTTTGGTCTCATCACTATCATTGAAAACTGTTATCCACTTCCCTTTTCATGGAACCCTTATATATTTGGTAACAATTTGAACAATCAGGCATTTTCTGCACATATTACAGTGCAGTAAGTGTTCCAAGTGTAGTGAAACTGATGTTGTTTTTTATAATTGTCCGATGAATATAGTTTGTTATTGTGAAAGTCATGTCAGGTTGGCTCAAAGTGTTTAATGTACTCTTTCTCTGTCTCTCTCTCTTGTAGAAATAATTAGCATATAAATCAACTGACTGACAAGTTGAACTACGTCTGATTATAAATGAAAAAATTTAAAACTGTTACAGGAAAACAGTTATACTTACAGTTACCTTTAGGAATTTCAAATGATCCCTCTCTCTGTCTCTCTCTCTCTCTCTCTCTCTCTCTCTCTCTCTCTCTCTCTCTCTCTCTCTCCATAAAACCGAATTCTTTCTCTGATAAATGTAGTAGAATTTTACAATAATTAGGACTGTTTTACAATTTGACCCTTTGAACTTTATAGAACCACGAGTTAGATGTACATTATGCTTGGCTGACTTACAGATGACTTACAATGGCATACTACATTTTTGGGATTCTAAATTATTACCCTAATAATTGACTTATTAGATGATTTGTGGGATTATATGCTTCCTTGAACATTTAAATGTCCTTTCAAAAATACTTCTGGAAACCAACTTGAAATGTGACTGCTATCCTTACAAATTTTGACTATTGTAATGCATTTTTGACGACGTTTTAATGATTTGAGGCCTAATGTCACTTACTTTTGGCTGATGTTTAACATTTGAACCAATGTACTTACTATATTCGGAAATTCAAACACTTTTCCTTTTGAAATACTCTTAGTTTATCTCCTTTAAAACAACATCATGTCTTTAACTACATGCCTAAAACACATCGAATTATATAATCATGTTGTTTAGATTCTTATTGATGGTCATTTTAGGCCTAGAGGGCTTTTCTGATGGATTGATGTTGGTGTTGGTGTCGCTTTGTGGACTTGTATGGATGATGATCATTGTTGAGATTGTGGTTGCAAGTAGTACCTTTTTAAATACTGAATTTTATTGACATTTTCAACAAGTTAAGAACCTCCACTTACAAATTCTCTGATGTGCTGCAAATTTTGGTACCTTTTCATAAATTGTATGGTCCTGTATATGCATGAATGATGCACATGTTCAACCCAATTTACTGAAATAGGCCTATAATTTCAAACAAAACTTTTTGCATTCTGTCATGTGAAAACTAGATAAAGTTTTTTCCCCTTATGGACCTTTGCACTTACGTTTTGGTCTCTTTTGGGTAAATACGAACTATAAATTTATATTTTTCAGCTATACATACCAAGGAACATTGCCTTTGGTCGGAATTGACTTGGATTTGTTTTGTTAGGACTACTGTTTGGATAAGGTAATGACACTGTCTAATTTGGAATCATTATCAAGATGAATTTAAGTTAGCTGAAGAGATGTATAATAAAAAATTGAAAGACAAATTACGTGAAGGAAAGACAAAAGATAAAACATGGTGGAGAACAGTAAAACAATTCCTAGGCCGTGCCAAAGACCATACTACTTCATCTGTATTATAGGAAGACAAAGTCCTCAGTGATGACAAATCTAAAGCAGAAGCTTTAAATTCTTATTTTCTTAAAGCAAAGTACTGTGGAATCTGTGGAGGCAGAATGTGAGCCTAACACACTGGAACACTCTTTAAATGAAATTCATATTACGGAAGGAGAAGTCTTTTACATTTTGAAAACCTTGAATGTTTCCAAAGCATCAGGCCCAGATGGCATTAGTCCCAGGATGCTCAAAGAAGCGGCTCCTTGCATTGCAGACCCTCTTGCCAAATTGTTTAATTTGAGTCTTACACTGTATAAAATTCCTTGCGATTGGAAGAAAACTAATGTACTGCCACTTCATAAAAGGGGTCCTGGAAATGCTTGTGAAAATTATCGTCCGATAACTGTTCTAAATGTTGTAGGAAAGGTATTTGAAAAATTATTTTCAAACACACTTATAACTTTTTTCTCCAAAACCAAGGATGGGAACCATTGCACAAAAGTAGAGAAAGAAGAAAGTAAATATTGATGTACAAAATTAAGAATAACGAAGTGCCCTTATATTTACAAAATGCCATGCCCGATCAAATGAACACTAGAAATTATAACACAAGGTCAAGTCACAATATGATACATGCTAGGGTCCAAACAAGTTTATACAGTGAGTCCTTCTTTCCTTCTACAATCCGTCTGTGGAACAAGTTACCTTCAAATATTAGACATTCCGAGCATAGTACAACATTAAAAAAATATTTGGACAAACGTTACAAAATTCCACCCAAAAATCCACTTTTACACTTGGGGAATCGATATACATTTATCTTACATGCCAGACTACATATGGGTTGCAGTCAGCTGAACGATCACTTATTCAAATTAGCGATTAAAGATTCAAAATCTTGCTCATGTGGGGCACCAAATGAAGATACATATCATTTTTTCTTTAACTGCCCGAAGTACAACTCCATTGGAATTGATTTACATGGAAATGTCATTGGAGTAGCATCTTTCACTCTCAAAACAGTACTTTATGGTTCAGATGAATGCTCCTACTTTGAAAACTCGAAAATATTTTTGCCTGTCCATAGTTTTACAGAGAAATCAAAAAGATTCAATCCCCTGTAGAGTATCTGTTCATTCTCTCAAATATTGTAATGATAGTAGGCCAGTTCATCTATATCAATATACTATCCTTTTGTATGCGTCCTGTCCTGTCTCTATCTTGCACTCCGTCGGCGTTGAGCCCTCTATATGTGTTGTGATGTTTCGTCTCCCTCACCTCTGTGTGTGTTGTCTAGTCTGTGTCTGTCCTGTATATATCCAGTATTGTCAGTATCCCTCATCACCTCTTTCACAAATGTCCTACTGTCATTTACATTAATCCTTTATTGTCATTTTTTGTTTTTGTGAGAAGAGTTCATAAAGGGCATAGCCCTTTTCTCTTATCGTGTAATAAAATGTTTAAACCAAACCAATTTATACTACAAAATTTTGCTCAAACTGGGAGGTGGAGAAGAGCAATAATCTGTCCTTGAAACAGCCGCTTGCTGACATCATAAGTCATTTGTCCACAATGTGTCCATATTAATTGCATGGAGCTGAGTATGTTTAGCATGCATATTTAGAACAATACACTGTCTCCATAATTCTTAAATGACCAAGTTCCTTTTACGACAAAGAATTATCTTGAATACAGACTTGAAATGTTTGTTTTTCCAAGCATATATAAACACATTAAGGCCAGAATTTAACACGCAAAAGAGATTGCATATGTAGTTTATCAGAAAATGTGGATGTTGTAAAGCATACAGGGAATAGTATATAGATCCTGGCAACCAACATATGAAGCAAGCACCTACTGTGATAGCAAACGCAACTATAGTTTGAGCTTGCTGCAGGACATTGTTTAAAGCCCCTGATATTTGTAATGCTCCTATAGTTCTTTGTTGACGCTTAACTTCCTGGAATATGTGTCCATATAGCACTAACATGATTACCATTAGAACTAGATTTGGAACAAGCATTCCCAATATACGTTGCAAATTAACCTTGAATATTTCAGTGAAGACCATGCACACACATAAATTTGTAGATGACTTGGTAAGTAAAGAAATCCATACCATGGATACTTGTGTTAAGCCTATGCACCAGCTGCAAATAATCATAACTTGCACAGCATGGGTGGTTATCCATAACCCATGTTTTAATGGATAAGTAATAGCAATGTAACGTTCCACTGTAATAGATAAAAGGTGCCATAATGAAACACTGTAAAGACCATATAATGTGAACCCTCGAACTAAACAGATCCATCTGGATGATTGAAAGCGCTTCAGTAACGGCATGATGAAACCAAGTGGAGATAATATCCCTATCATCAGATCCACTATGGCGAGGCTGGCCACCAATATGTTTGTATTGTTGCGAAGTACAGGATACTTTACTACAGCAAAAATTGTCATCGAATTACCGGCAACAATAACACACACAAGAAGTCCACATAGTGTAGCTAGTGAAACCGATATGTCAGATGAGAAGGATTCAAAATACATTTTCTCATACTTGGTACAAGTGTTCTGTGAAGAGGTATTAGATCCACCACTTGCCATACTCCTTATTTTCACACCTAAATATTCCAATCGTGTGGAGAAATACTTATTTTCAGCTTCCTACTTCAACGTTTAATTGTTAAAAATGCTCCTCTGCAATACGTTTAGTAGGATATCTCTGTCCTTATGTCCCTATGGTTACGTAGTTGGTAAGGGCCATATATGCAGCATTGCAAAGCCATTGGGACCTTCACAATAAATGTACTTAAAGATCACCTGCCTCACAAATGGACTTGCTATCTGATAGATGAGGTTCCAGGATATGAGTCCAACTTCATGAAATATTTTTGAGAGTCATCTTTCTAACTAAACCTTGATATTGACACACTTTATAAATAGCACATTTCCTTTGATTATATTGATGTCCTATTATCAAAACATTTTGCATGCCCACTGTGCCTAGCAACATTCAGTGCATACATGGACTTAGTGTCAAGTTGTCTAGGATATCAGCCTTTCTAAGATTTGTTGCATATGTGAATGTAAGTTCTATTTATTTTCATCGAAAAACAACAAAAAGCAAATACATCATTATTTCAGTCTCAGATAGAAGCCCTGATTCTGAGGGAAGTAACCGAGCTGTGTGGTTAAGGCCTCAGTACAGACCTGAATAGCTGACAATAATGTAATTTTATTTTTTACCGCAGGTAATTTCCAGTCAACTCTAAAGTTATGCATTTTTTGTACATTTGATATGGCATCTTAATTTTTACTTCATTTCAAACGTCACTGTTTACATTGAATGCAAGCTTGGCAGGAACCCTCTTTTGCTGCCTGGATGTCTTGGAAGTGGCATAGTTTTCAGTGTGGGCGATATTAAGGCAGTGTAGAAAAGCAAAATCATTAAGGTTTATTCATGGATTTTTCAACAAAAGCATATGTGATGTGTTTGCCAAAACAACTTTTGGTGACTTAATGCTGTGAGGACTCATTGTCCATATTGATAGTTAACACTAGAATGTAATAGCTTATATATGGCTCACACAAGAGAAGCACTGGTGCACAATCTTGTCAACACTGTGTCTGCCTTCATGTATCTATACCCCTGGCCAATAAAACAGGCAGCCCCATCAGTTTAACATGGGCTCACCAAAATGTTATTTTGTGCAGAAAATGTTGGTGTCAAATGGACTGCTACAAATATAGACGAGATTGCTAAGGGTATACCTAAGCAGTCACAGGAAACAAAACAAAACAAAATGTCCTGTAAATGACATGACAGCCCAATTCCCCGGGCAAAATAGCCAAGCTCACTTGCAGCATTACAAACAGGGTCCAGGCTTACTTGCAGAAGCATAATGCATGTAGGCTTCTACAAACAAAAATGGAGTTTTTCAACGTAAAACTATTATTAAGAAACAGTACTCCCAATAGCTCACTTAAGCTAGTTTCCATGCACTGTAGGTGCTTCACCAAAACCCCATGAAAAATCCATGGATCCAGTGCCGTGCGCATGCTGCTACATTAGGCCCTAGGCACTGTGGCTTGCATGTAGCCTTCAAACAAACAAAAAAGAAGTTTTTCAGTATGAAACCATTAAGAAAAAGTGCTCACCAAAGGTCACTTAATCTAATTTCCACGCACATTTGGTGCTTTGCCACCCCCTGCCTAAAAATTCCATAGATCCAGTTCCATCACCATGCTGCTGCATTGAGCCCCAGGTACTGTGGCGTGGCACAGTGCTCCTGGTGGCAACAGTGCATACAAGCCAACATGCACAATTCAATTTTCTACAGTATTGAGAAAGGACTAAAAAGCGGGGGTGGTAGGGTGGGAATTCTAGTGACCTATGGCAAGTACTGTTTCTTATTAATAGTTTTAGATTGAAATACTTCATATTAAGAACACAGTATAACACAATAAGTTCAGTTAAGCTGATGTACCATCAGACTGGAGGAGGGGGAAACCTCCAAAGATTCCAGACCAAAACACTCCACACTTGAGAGCTATGGACTAGAAACAAGCATCCTGGATCTCTGGTGCACCCCCTCTAATTCTCTTGAATTAGAAGGACTGGGTTAGGCACACCCTAAGACTGGTTTGAAGCAACTGTTGGGAATCACTTGAGCACCAACGGCCACACCACCACTTCTACCACGTCTCTGCAGTAGGATGTAAAGGTATCATGGGAGTGCCATCTAAGGGCATCCATAATATCCATTACTGACATGTTGCATAATGCATCCCAAGAGGCACAGTGCATCTAGGCTCATGGGCCCAGAGAGAATGAAGGTGAGAGACCTCCTCATCCTTCTGGTCACCTACCAGGCCAAGGAAATTGTTCTCTTTATCCATCTTGACATGGCATTAGGAGACAAAGTCCTGGACTCATTCTGCCTAAGGGGAAGAAACAAAGGCTTCTGCCTGGCCCTGTGAGGTTCATTCCTACTCAAGTAGAATTTGAAACACTAACAGGACAAAGGGCTTTATCTGGTTTAGACCTGGACATTGTCACTGAGAATGACTTGATCCAAAAACTCATCAAGACAGTTGAGGGGTCATGTGCCACTTATGTGTCAACACAAATCCCACAGGAGGCCTCAGAAAAATATCCTACCCATCAGCAGATCATCTAATGAGGGACCTTTATGAAGCATGTATTTTTCTGCACCTAGCACCTGTGGCCATCACTAACAGGAAGACTGTCTTGAAGGTAAGAATCTTCAGATCGATGATAGCCATATATTTAGGCTGTAACAGACAGAGACTTAGTGAAAGCCCCAAGCACCACAGAGAGATCCCAGCAAGGCATAAGATTGTGCCACACTGGATAATTTCAGTAAAAGCTATTTACTGGTCCACAGAGAAAAGGCTCAGCCCCTAAACACTGACCTATGCTCTTAAGGGCAGCCGCAATGACTGACTTGTGACCCTTTACAGGGTGGACATTCAAGTGCCCTTTCTCAAACAGACTCAAAAGAAAGTCTACAATCAGATGGAGTGATGCCTCCCAAGGCGAGAAGTCCTTAGATGCACAGCAAGAAGCACACTTGTACCACCTTGAGTCATAAATCTTCGAAGAAGGCTGATGAAGTTTTCCCTGGGCAAGTCTTTCAGCCACTCTCAGAGAGAAGCTGGCTGAAGTACCACTCTTGGAGATAGACCCAGCCATGAAGCCTGAGAAACTGAGGGTTGCGGTGGAACCTGTTAGATCTTGGTTGCTTGAGCAGTTGAAAAAGAATAGGCAGTGACCAAGGAGGCTTTACACTCAACTCCAGTAGGTCCAAGGACCATTCCCTCTCCAGCCACCATGGGTCCCCGAGAAGGCCTTTGCACTATTGCTCTGGAATTTTGAAGAGAACCCCTGGCAAGAGCAGGATTGCAGGAAAGTCATACATCTACATTCCCTGCCACAGCAACGACATGGTGTCTGTCATCCATGTCAATTCATCTGGGAACAGGGACACAAAAGAGGTTGATCTTTGCAATGGTCCCTGGTGGCAAAGAGATTGATGTGCAGTCTACCCTAAAAAGAGCCAGATTGTTTCCATCACATGAGGATTTAGAGACAACTTGGTCTGAATAAGCTGAGATCAATGTGAGAGCAGCTTGGCTGGCCTTGATGTTCAGGCAACCTGCAATGTGCCGACAGCAGAGACTGATGCCATTCTGGTGGTACCAGAACAGGATAGATTTGGCCAGAGAGAACATCTGCTTTGACCTGGTACCTCCCTGTTTGTTGATGTACCCAACCACTGTATGTCAGTCTCAATCTCCAGCTGTGACTGAGACTGGACAAGTGTGTGGTGGATTGTTTCCAGTTTTAGCCAATTGACGGCAAACCACAGGAGGAGGCCATTCGCCTGAGGCTGTGACAGAGTCCAAATGTGCTCCTCACAGCCCTGCAGGGAAGCATCGGTGAACAGAGTCACCTCACCACTGAATGGCACCAGGGACTGCCCCAGCATCACATTCAGCCAGGGCAACCACCAACTTTGAATCAGTCAATCATACAGCTGATGCGGACTTGCTGAGACAAAAGATGGTTCTTCTGATCCCAATGATCCTGGAAGCTGAGCTACATAGGTTGCCAATGAAGCCTCCCCAGAGGGACCTGAGAGTCCATGGACATCAGCCTCCTGGCCAAGTGCATCCGCTGACATGCTGTTGGGGCAGACGCCCTCCAGAACATGGCAGTTTGTCTGCCCACAGTACTAATTCTTCAGTTACAGCAGCCAGCCAGCTAGCCTCTGGTCTTCATCTGACTGCCAAATATGGGTTGTTATGGCAACTTGTCTAGTGTCTGTGACTATGTGAATGGGGAGTTCAGTGGTATCGTGGTAGACACTGTTGGAATATGATCTATTTTAACCCTTGGCATTCTTCCAAAAGGTTAGGAAAATATATCGTATTTCAACTTTACTATCTTTTGTCTAACAGGGAAAGTTATTTGTAGTTTGCTGTTCATTATTTCAGTCAAGCAGTCATCACGAAGAGGTTAGTAGGGAACTATGTACTTTCCTTAGATGCTAATGGTACCTGGCTTTTAATTGACAATTAATCAAGGCAATCCAAACAATGTGGAGAACTAATTTACACACTGGTGACGAGTTGTAACTTAGCTTTGCAGTGCAGCTTCTGAAATGGTTGGGTCATTAGGTTGTTGAGCCCAATCAATGAACAATGGACACAGCATTCAGGCTTAAACACGGACATTTTACATTACTGGATTTACTCTATGGCGTTAAGGAACCGTATGGCTCATAAACAACCTGCACCTCTGTTGCTGCTAATCAGATAGGAGTGAAGCATGTATATAGTAATGAGTCTGGTATACTTTACTGTTCTTAGTGACACATAAACGCCCATTAAAGACGTTATCACAAAGATTATGCTCATAAACAAATTACTTGTAATTTAACAGAATGTGATAAGTGGACACTGCTGGTTGCATTATCATTCTTCATCATTATGGATGAAAGTGATATTTCTCCAAGTGGTCTTTTGACACCACAAACAATGTCTACCGACATATGGCGCATTTGTTCAAACAGAGTGCAGAAAAAAGGGGAAAAAAGCCACCAAAGAAATGTTTGAATTACGTGGGGAACATTCTTGATGTGATCAGGAATGACATAAACATATATCCTGCACATATTTGTCCAAATTGTTACGGAAAAATTATCAATGCAAAGCAGCTAGGTGGGGACAAATATGTGGCAGAAAAAGAGAAGATTGCAAAGATAAACAGTTTATGGGTGAAACGTGTCTGGAGTTTGTGATGATCACAAAGGCATATTTCCTGTATGTGCTTTGTACTCAAGACAAAGTACAGCGTCTGGACAATATAAAATGAAGGCCGGATGACAAACAACAAAAAAGCCAGAAATTGCAGTGGAGAGACAACCACCAAGTTTTTTGTCTAGTGTCGCCAGTGGCAAAAAATAATGTTCTGATGGGAACATGAAGCTGGAGCTAGCATTGTGCCAAAATCTATTTCTTTGAACACATCATCACCTCATGCCAGTTGCTTAGCTGGTTTGCACAATTGTGAATCGACCATCAATGCAAACACAGAAGCAGAAAACCACATTACAGTGCCAAGTGTAAGAACCAGAAATAACACAGCGAGTGTAGAAATACAAACAACACCAACCATTGACACAACCTTAAATGCGTTGGGCATAACAGCCAACCAAGCACCTTTAAGTCAACTGAAAGAAAAAAATATATACAAAGCTTACAAAGCAAAAACTAAGTTGTGCAGCAGATCAATGTACAGTGTGCTGCAAAACAGGAGAAGAGAAATATATCAATTTAACCATTCAGATAAAGACATACTTGAATGACAACTTTGGCTGCCGCCTTGCATGATTAATGAAAAATAACATTTTTATGGTAATATTTATATTTATGCAGCAGACAAATCTACAATGTACTGCAAAACAGATTGACAGGACAGGTATGTTCCAGTTTAACCATTCAGATGATGACATACTTTGATTTCGACTTTTGCTGCCTTTTTGAAGGATCAATTGAAAATAACAACTTTACGGTAATATATATATATATATATATATATATATATATATATATATATATATATATATATATATATATATATATAACACTTTTAGAGTTAATACAATTGAATAATTTGTATGATATACATTTTGTATGGTAAATGTATGTATTTAGGTATACAATTATGACAAGGCTGTAAGCTAAATATTACTAATCAGAAAAAAAAGTAAAAAGTGAACTGCATGAAGCGCATCCCTATGTGATATTTATTTGATTATGCAGCACCTCAATGCAGGTTTCATATTTTCTCCTTGCAGCCCATCATGATGCACAAATGGAGGACAGCCAGAAACCTACAGCTACTGCTGCTTCACCGTTGAACCAAAAGCAAGCAAGGCAAATTTTTTGGTAAGGGAAAGGCAAGTTTATATGATTGGGTAAAAATGTGCTCTTCAACCTGTCCATCCATTCCTTGACCATGGCCAAGAGTGCTTCCACCTTGCCCAGCAACATTTGGGCAGAGGCCTGCACTTTGACAGCCACAGCTTGCCCTGTAAGGGCCTGGAAAGGGAACGCAGGCAGAATGACAGGGAGCGATGATGCCGAATGTGCCACCCGAGCTTCACCTGCTGCCACAGTCGGCTGCCTTCCCCCCTTGGTGCCCAATGCTCGAGTTATACCCAAAGGTTCTTTCCTGTCATCTGACTATCGATGCATGGCCTGCAGCAGGACAAACAGGCTTGGTGGGGTAGGGGTCACTCAGTACAGATCCTCTCGACCAAGTTACCTTGGAAAGCTAGCATGGGAACACCCAACCACAATCCATTAAAGAATTCATGGAAGGCTTTCCCTCTGCCAAAGGGATCTCAATTCAAGGACAAGCCTTGATTCCAGGACCAGTCTGAGCCTGGACTGAATGGTCACCACCCCCATGGGCAACGGGGGCCGCGACTTGAGGACCAATTCACACATGCCTGCGAGGCCTTGGCCTCAACCTCAAGGCTGCCTGCCAAGGACAAGGGCCGCCCCCCCCCCGCACCATGAGGTACAGAGACCTCACACTCACAATTTGCTTCTGCATGCTGAAGGCTCCATCTAGCAGACCTCACGTCTGCCTGATGGACTCTCTGGCACTGCCTCAGTGCAGTAAAATGCCATCCCTTGGCATACAGGAGTGACAGGCTGGATGGTTATTCCAATAGGGCCATCCTGTAGTGGTAAGCATCCCACTGGACATCCAACTCCATGTCAAGATATGTCACTGGCAAACTTGGACTAACTGAACCATTGATAGGATCATTTCCCCCAAGAGACCTATCATCAATCACAAATCGTGAAAGGAAAGAACAAGGAGACTGAAAAGGTAAGAAAAAAGCGGGAGCTACCAACAACACGTCAACTACAAATGGATGCCAGAGTAGGAAATTTGATTGCGCATGCTCACTTGTATTCCATGTCGCCACCAGGAGCACTGTACCACAACACAATGCCTGGCGCTTAATGTAACAGCATGTGGATGGCACTGGATCCATGGGATTTTTATGGGGAGCTGTGAGAAAGCAGCTAGGGTGTGTGGAAATGGGATTTTTATGGGAGGGGGGGGCTGTGGGAAAACACCTAGAGTGTGTGGAAATGAGCTGAAGCAACCTATGATGTTGCACTGTGTTCTTAATAGGTCCATTTTATGACCACCACATCTTCACAAAGATGTAAAAAACTCCCTGAACACATCCTTACACACATACCCATTGTTGATGAAGCAGGTTGCCTGTGCTTTTGGCCAGGAGTATATCTACGATCAGTTTTTCAAGTGGTGCATTACAATAAATGTCTTTACTTACTAGAAAAATACCACCCACCTTACACAATGGTCAGTATAAACAAATTGAGCAAGAGTATGTCAGGTCGTGGGGAGCCGCATAGGTTGCAGCGTGAGAGGAGGAGTGCTTGGCGGGCAAGGGTTGTTGGGGAGGCAGGATGTACGTGCTGGTAGGGAGGAGGCAGCTGGGGGTCGAGGGGAGGATAGTGGGGAGGGAGAGAGTTGGGACAGGTACATACAATGCCAGGGGTGTTGTATGTGGGAGGAGTTTAGCGCAGCAGGGTTAGGGTGTAGTCTAGAGGAGGCAAGGGAGGATAGCTTTGTATTTAGGTGTGGGAGGTGTAGGAAGGTTGAGACCTTAGAGGCTCAACTGTCAGCCCTGAAAGTAGAGCTAGAAGAGGATCAGGGCTGAGGGGGACAGGAGAGGGCAGGAGGGTTAAGAGAGGGTGGAGGGACAGGTTAGTAGGGAGGTGGGGGACAGGGGCAGAGTGTAGGGGAGGGTGGTCAGCTTGAGGTAGGAGGAGGTAGGGAGAAGGTAGAACAGGCAGTAGGTGGTGCAGGGGAGGGTGGTCAGGTAGAGGGAGGTGGAGGTAGAACAGGTAGTAGGGAGTAGCAGGGAGGGAGAGGGGGACCAGGTTGGAGGGATTAGACAGGGGGAGAGAGGGTGTCAGGGTAGACAGGCAGTGGTGGTGGTGAGCAGTATAGTGCGTAAGGTAGATAGTACTTTTTGCAGGGAGGACAGGGCAAAAAGGGTTAGGGTCTGTTTGCCGGGGGGGGGGGGGAGATTAGGGATGTGGAGAGGGGATAGTTAAGTCTAGTGGGGAATGCCCGTTGGTCATTGTCCAGGTGGGGACAAATGACTTGGCGGATAGGGAGGAGGGGAGAAGGTGGGAACAGAGACAGTTTTAGGGAGGTACAGGGGCTTATTGGGTAGGCTGGGAGGACTGGAGTCTGAGCCTTTAGTGATGGGAATCCTGCCGAGGTATAGGATGGGTGGATGGGAGGCAAGTAGGATCAGTGCGATCAATAGGCAGTTGGACTCCATGTGTAGACAGATAGGTTTTGCCTTTAGGAACTTGTGGGAGGACTTCGTGGGTAGGAGGGAGATGTTCGCCTGGGACGAGCTGCATCCAAGCCAGCTAGGAGGGGATAGGTTAGGACAGGTTTATAGTGAGTGTGTGCAGCAGCAGGGAAACTAAATAGACCAGCACCAGACCAGGAAGTCCCAGTCTCGGATCAGGATAGGAGAAGTTGGGGAAGAAAGAGGAGAAGGGATGAGGGCAAGGTCAGGGTAGGATATGTGAATTGTAGAGGAGTCAAAGGAAAGCTAGTTGATATCATTGATGTGGCAGTCAAGGAAGAGATGTCTATCATAGCATTGTCAGAGACGCATGTTAGAAAAGGAGAGCAGGACCAGTTAGAAATCCCACATGGATTTGTATTCACAGGAGAAGGAAGAGAAATGGGGCAAAGGAAGGGAGGTGGGGTGGGTTTTCTGTTGAAAAGGATGTTAAATGGCATAGCATCAACATAGGGGATGATGATGAGAGTAAAGTGAGGCATGAGGCTCAGTGGATTGGAGTAGAGTCTGTTTAGAATAAGATAGCTGTTGGAGTAGTGTATGCAGGAAGAGAGGGCCTTCCAGAGGAATGGAATGAACAGATTTTGGAGCAGCTACGGGTGAATGTTAATGCAGTTCAGGAGCAAAGGTATCAGGTGTTGCTTGTAGGTGATTTCAATGGTCACATAGGAGATGGGTTGGACGGAATTGATGGTGGAGATGCTAATATGAATAGAAATGGAAGAAAGTTGCTACAATTTTCCAGAGAAATGGAATTGCGTATTTTGAATAGGGATTTCGAGTGTAAAGGGAAGTGGACCTGGAGTGTTGGAGATAGGAAGTCAATCATCGATTATGCCCCGGTGGATGATAGGTTGTTCAGAATGGTGGAAAAGGTTAGCATTGACGAGGATGGTTGTATGGAAATAGGGAGCGATCATAACTGGATGACTGTTGATTTGAGGTGTAGGAAACAGGTGAGAAAAAGAGGTGGGTCAAAGTGGGTATGGTGCATCAACAGGGACACAAACTGTGATGCACACAAAGAAAGACTATCAGATGTATTGGATGGATGGAAGGAAGCATGGGTTGATACAGAATCTAGTGATGTGCAAGGCATGTCTGATGATTTGAGGAGAAAGATTTTTGATGTTGCCAAGGAGACAATAGGTAGGAAAAGAGTTCCAATTGACAAGAAAGGGTATAGCATAGATTCAGAGTTAAAGTGGGCCATTGGGGATAGAAGGGTAAAGAACAGAGCATGGAGACTGGCTAGAAAAAGGAGGGAGGAGAGGGAGATTGCGTTGGCTCGAGAGGAGTACATGGAGGCAAGAAAGAAAGTGAATGACATGAAGGCTGAGAGGAGGGCAAAGCGAAATGAAGAAATGACGAGGAAGGTTATGTCAAGCAGGGCAGAGTCTTCAGCGGTATTTTGGAAGCAGGTCAATAGGGGAAAGAAAGTTCCAGTCAATAGGTTGTCTCATAGGGGGAGAGTAGTTGAAGGGGAAAAGGACCTAAGGGATGCATTGAAGGAACATTGGAGGGAAGTGAATGACCCACAATGGGGTGTGGGGGAACCACCAAAGGTGGTTGGAAGCTAGGGAGGACAAATGGGACCAGGAACTCTGTAAGAGGGTCCAGAGGGTAGAGGTTGAGCGAGCAGTGGATCATATGAAGGCTGGTAAAGCTCCTAGACCAGATGGGGTGTTGAATGAGTTTATCAAGAAAGGACCAGTGAAACTGTGGGAAAGTATGTGTTGGTTGTTTAACAAGGTTATAGAGCACAGGGAAGCACCAAGAGAATGGAGGGAATTGAAGATAGCATATATTCCGAAAAAAGGGTCAGTCGAGCATTTGGACAAATGCCGAGGCATAGCAATAGCATCAAATATTGGTAAAATCTTCTCATGTGTCATGTATAGGAGATTGGGGAGAATAGTTGAAAGAGAAGATATGCTATGGGAGATTCAGAATGGGTCCAGGCCAGGAAGGAGAGTAGTGGATCATGTCTTTACTTTGTCCCAGATTTTAGAGAATGCAAGGAAAAAGAAACGGAAGGTGTACATGGCTTTCTTGGATATCCGGGAAGCTTATGATAGGGTGTGGCGAGATGCTCTAGGGGCAAAGATGGTAGGGTTAGGCTTTGGAGATAGGTTTTTGGAAGTTTTGAGAGCACTATCTGTGGATGTCAAATGTACCCTGAGTTTGGGAGAAGTTGAGGTGGGCAGAGAGGAGTTGAGTATAGGGCTGAAGCAAGGATATGTGTTGTCCCCTATACTGTTTTCATTGTATCTACATGATTTGGGAGATGAGTTCTTAGAGAGTGGAAAAGGTGTAAAGGTGGGAAATGAGAAGTTGGCAGGTCTATTTTTTGCAGACGATATTGTACTGATGGCAAACTCAAAGGATGAACTGCAGAGTTTGCTCAAGATAGCAGGGGAATATGGGGAGAAGTGGAGGCTGGAGTTCAGCGAAGAAAAGGGTAAGGTTATAGCTCTAGGTCAGAAACATAGACAGGGAGAGAAGTGGATGGTAGGAAGGTTCGAGATACCAGAAGGACATGAGAAAGTCATCAGAATAGGGGAAGTGGATGATTATGAGTATTTGGGAGTGAGCATTAAGGCTACCGGCCGGGGCATGTTCTGATACTATGTCGATAAAATTTAGCAGAAAGTCAATAGAGCAAAGGGTATGACAAAGCTAACAGCAATGAATAGTTTTAATAAGGCATTTACAGGGCGAGTTCTTTTGGAGAGGGTAGCAGTCCCAGGAATGTTGTATGGTCTGGATGTTATTTCAATAAGTGAGAAAGACTTGGAATGGTTGGAAAAGGCACAGAGAGAGATGGGAAAATAGATACTAGGGGCTCCCCCATGGTTGGCTACAGAAGCAGTACCAGGTGAACTTGGATGGATAAATGTCAGGAATAGAATAGCAAAGTCTCAGTTGAACTATTGGGGCTATTTGCAGGATGTAGGAGAAGACAGGTGGTGCAGAAAGGTGTATCTTGAGGCAGTTATTGAGAAGACAAAGTGGATGACAGATATAAATAAGTTGGCAGAGAAGTATGATCTGAAGGGGCCAGATGAGATTAAAATGTGGTGGAAAACGTACGTAGGAAAGTTGGTTACTGAGAAGCATGTTGTTGAATGGCTGAGAGGGGTGGAGGAAAAAGAGCACACTCATTCCATACAGAGGGCTTGATAAACCAGTCAGAGGAAAGTGTTGGTATTGTAGCAAGGGTTTAAAGTTGTTATTTCAAGGAAGAGCAGGAGTGATAAATCTTGAGAAACGGACACAGAAGTGGACCAGTGGGAGCAATGGGTAGTGCAAGATATGCAGGGAGGATGAGGATGAGACAATAGATCATTTTCTTGTGTGGTGTTCAGAGTATCAGGGATTGAGAGATAGTCTGTTTGAAGGGTGAAAAGAGAAGGATGAATTATGTAGAAGTCTAGAACAAGTTCAGAGCATGGCAGAGAGTGATAGGTTAGCCTGGATGTTGGGGTTGAAAGGAGATATGCCAGGAAGTGGAGTAGGGATTGAGTTAGTTAAGGGCTTTCTGGTGAAGTGCTGGGAAAGAAGAAGTAACGTGTTAGATTTGAGAGAGTCTGAAACCAGAGTAGGGAACTGAGAGAGCGGAAGGGAGAAGGTAGCCCTTATAAGGGCTCCCACCACTGTCTATGGCAACATAGACAGGGACTGTGGGCATGCCGAGCGCAAGATGTGATTGTGGGATAGGTTTTGATTTCTTGGCCTCCTTTTCAGGACCACGGCAAACAAGTGGATGGCCAAAGACAATTATCACAATTCCAAATTTCAGAATCAATTATTGTGTATCGAACTTGAGCACATTCTTTAGCTTGATATGCTTTCAGTATATATTATTGTGCCCCCTTTTCCTGGCCTCAACCTTCTAGTCATCAAATGTTGTATGCTTCAATGTGTTTGGCTACTTAAAAAGTTTGAATGACAATTGATGAGACCTATAAGGAAAATATGCCCCATGTCAACAGCTATCGCTAGCATAGGTTGGGCCAGGGGAAGCTGTTGACTAAGTCTTAAGTCATGATGATGCTGTTGGAATGCAAGCAGAGATAGCTAGTTGGAGGGTTATCAGATGAGAAGGCATGACAAGTGGTTCTGTGACTCGTGTTTAGTTGAGAGTGAAGAATGATGAAGTAAATTTGATGTAGGAGACAGAGAGGGTGATCATTGTCAGTGTAGGGTGGAATGACCATATATGCAATACAAGGGCTGCTGTATATGCATGGTGTTCAGGGATGTAGGTCTGATCTATACTCTAAAGGAAGCTGGTTACGCTAGCTTCAGGTATATAAACACAGCTGTTTCTTTGCTTTAAACTTGGAGAGAAAGGAAGTGAGATGTGCTAACACAGCACAGGGGTGGAACACATGTCTTGAGGGATTACAAGAGTTAAGAGGGAGTAAGGATGAGGAGCACAATAGCTAAGCGAGAATAAAATGAGGTCCCAACAGAGTGAGTGAAAACCTAGTAGCTGGTCTTTCTCGAATATGATGGAGGGGCATGAGAGACAATGAGGCAATTTTATGGGGAGTACGTTGTTGGTTATTGCACTTAGACTGCAATGCCATTGTAATGGAGATATAATCAAGGCTTAGGATGAGAGCATCAGAGATGCATAGGATTTGTTGGATAACAGGTGGTTGATGACCCTGTGGCAAAAGAAGGTAGCAGCTTTTGCAGGGAGGGAATATGCGCTAATCAGGTATGTGATGCACCTAAATGAGGAGGTGGTGGCAGGTGACAATAGACCTATGGTAGCACATAACTAGATATCCTGGTAGCTTCCAGGCAGTTTTTGAGCTGCAGGATAAGTAATATGTATGTAAACTATGGAGAATATAATGGAAAGTTAGGTTACAGCTCGAAATGGGAAAATAGAAATTGGTGCCATAGTAGAGACACACAATACCAGAATGGAAGATTTAGATTTTGGAATATTGTCAGATACAGAAAGATATGATTTGTATGCATAAGGAATTTAGTGGACAGAGGGAAAGGGGAAAGGGTGACAGGATATTTCTGCATACCTGGCTTTTACTTGGGGGTATAGTCTCAGAAAAGTCAAAGGGGCAAACAGCCTAAGGGTTAAAATGACATGGATCTCTGGCAAAAGGCAAGACGCAAGGAGCAATTAGAAAAAGAAGGGTTACAGATATAAAATTAAGGCTGGGCAGAAAGAGTAAACCTCATAGAGATATAAATAACAGTATGGGGAAAATTAGAAAACACTAGGTACAAACTGAACTTTTTACTAAACGAAGATGATGGAGTATAAAGCCCCTACAGGAGGGGGAAGTAAAAGCAGATACATATTATTGGTATACAGTATAAATATAACCATCATTTATATATATATATATTTATATATATATATATATCACATATAATTACGAGAAAATCGTTGTGAGAGGCGATTGGTCTAGATTGTTAAAAGTGATACATAGCTATAACAAAAAGCTGTCATTAAAATCTAGTAAGTAATTTGACTAAAGAGTGTTCAAGATTTGTTGCAATTAGGTGAGAATACCAGTGCGGCCAGGGAGTCCACGACCGCTTCGCTGCCACTGGGTTTGTTATAGGTATAGGTTCAGCTGATAATAATGTAGACATAAGGGAAAATCCATGGCTCAAGAGTTTGTCAACCTAGTTATCCGTGTCCGATCCTCTGGTATTATTTAAGATAAATTGCGATAAATCATGCATCAATAGATTTTTTTGCTGGCGATTGAACCGAGCAAATTCAAGAGGCAAGAGACAATGTATCATGTTTTATAACCTGAGAGATTGGCTGTATATTTAAGGCCTCCAGCAGCTTTGTTTGATGTGGACGTTCACTTGGTCCAAACACCTGTTTAATAAAAGTTCGTTGGGCTGACTCCAGGTGCCGCATGTTTGCCTTCGACAAATTGACCGTCTGGCCCAAAAGCTGATGCCTTTACCCCAGCTGACTTCCATAAATACATCTTGGCACCACAGGAAAAGGCAGAAAAACAACAGCCAATACCATTATATTTGTAAAGGGCCCGCCTGGTAGCACTTATTCTATTCTCTGTGTGTGTATCGTGTAAACTTGAAGAAGTATATGTGTATGAATACCATGATTAACAGCTTTTGGTCTGGTACAAAGTATTGTATCCAGGACTGTCCAACAATTGGTTGCTAAGAACCACCAGGTTTATGAAATACCGGAAAACATATTCATGTTTTCACCTCAACATTGCACAGTCTCGAACCAGTAACATTTGCTGTTTCTTTTCTGGCGAAATAAGACGAGAAACGCACATATCCACCTGGCCACATCCCCATTCTGAAAAGCAAAGTTCAGTTGGGTAGATATACGCGAATACCATAATCAACACAGTTTTACGTGAGTAGTGCCAAGTCCTCCCAGCATTTCTCCATTGGTTTTACCTATTCTTTATAGTGTACCAATCCAACATGCTCAAAATCCGCAAAACAGAGCCTCATTGACCAACATGTGTGCAACCATTGTATCATTTTTTGTGAAAGAAAAATATGAAAATATGTACGACTGCCAATTTTTTAATTGAAAGCGAGGCAATAGCCTAAAGTAAAAGGGGTGACTGATTTTGTATACAGCCATACATTAATTTTTTTATTTGTGTTTATATTCTAAACAATTTTTCATTTGTGCTTTGTCACTATTCATGTTGTAAGGAAGCACCTGCGTTGTATTAAGACAGATGATCACGTTAATGTTCTCACACGGCAGATCACACTGTATGTTAAAAATGCAAAACGTACCTTTTAAAATACCTTGCTATGTATACTTAACAATTTTGCATTATTGATTTTTTTCTTGTTATACATAATTTATATCGACTCTCAATTGGGTATACACGTTTATTATATTTTGAAGCATGTTTCTTAGAAAAGTATTTGTCTTAACCCTTAATTTTGGTGTCCTGAATGTGTTGTCCCAAGTAACATTTGCACAGTGTACGTTCGGTCAGAGCACGTCGTGAGCACACTTCGCCAGTTCACACAAAAAGGTCATCTTAATTATATACACAAATTGATAATAACTGATATACACGTTGAATGAAGATCTGTTGCTCCCCCGACACCCTCACACACACATGTTCATTCGCACAAATATCTAATACAGCAGCAAGAAATAAATACCAACAAGTTTTATCCAGGTTCAAAAAGCTGCACCTTCTGCTTTTCAGCCGGACAATAAAAATATAGAAAAACTTGATCTCTAAATGCAGACATTACAGTGGAAGTCAATTCTGTATTTAGGCATATGATGGTCAAACACATTAAATATTTCTGTAGGTGACACCTGGTTTTGACATAATGTAATGAGATCATATCAATACCTCGGCGGTATTTGAAACTCATGTGCATGCAAATGTCGTATGCGCTATGTCAGTATCGCGGATTAAGCAGCAGTGTATCACCTTCCCATTCCCTATAAAACACGTACAAATCTAAAACAAGACACAAAATAAGAAATCCTAAAATGACGAATTCGTAGTGTTTATATATTCTGCTGTGACCCGTGCCATTCCGTACCAAAGTGAAGCTTCCAGTGTGTCAGTGAGATAAAACACTTTCCTGGATTCCAAAATACCTTGAAAACAATGAAATATCTTTCTTTCTTTCTTTCTTTCTTTCTTTCTTTCTTTCTTTCTTTCTTTCTTTCTTTCTTTCTTTCTTTCTATTTTTTGTGTAAAGCAAAGCACTGCGTGTGCAGGTAAACTCTGGACAAACGGGCTGCAGAGAGTGATCAAATGCATCTGTTTGCTGATGAAAGCTAATTCTATATTCAGAGCACTTATTCACTGTACAGGAAAATGGCATTTACTCTCGTCCTTCGGTATACTTTGTTTGCTATTCGCTAATGTAGTATTAAAGGCAATGCCTATTTTCATGACAGATAAATGGATCTAAATCCATGAATCCACATAGATTGACATGAGTCAGCATTCCAAAAATGTTAAAGCAGAATACGTATAATACTGTGATACCTGGGCCTTTAATAAATCTTTCGACCTCGATGTTTTGAAGCAACAAGAGTGTTAGCACTCCGCATGCACATGTTTATACATATAAGGTCACAGTGAACAGCTTTGAAACCGGTCCTTAAAAAATTACTGGTGGGTCGCTCCAGATCATTAATGAACCCCTACTGAATAATTCTTATCTCTTGAGGATTCTGGCACCTATAATCTATCTATCTATCTATCTATCTATCTATCTATCTATCTATCTATCTATCTATCTATCTATCTATATATATATATATATATATATATATATATATATATATATATATATATATATATATATATATATATATGTATATCATGTAGGTGACATAGGTAACGTATCATAGGCCTAAAAGCTACAGTGCCGCGATATGATGTATCGGTACTCTGCCGGTGGTATCGGTACTCTTCCGGTTTCATCGGTAATTGTGTTGATGAGGAGTAAAACCTTCTGCAAATGTCGTTCTTATTTTTGTTTTGTGTATTGAAATGTACAAATCGACCCAAACATAATATGAAAATTTTATAGCATGCTTTGTAGACGATATGAAGTAATCAATTCGCACTGGATACCATATAGCAGAACTCGTTGATATACTTCATATCGTCAACAAAGCATGCTATAATCTATCTATCTATCTATCTATCTATCTATCTATCTATCTATCTATCTATCTATCTATCTATCTATCTATCTATCTATATATATATGTAATAGTGTCCATAATAACAACTGCACCACCCTTGTCAGCCTCTTTTATTATGATAGAGTTGTCATTATGCAATTCGTTCATAGCTTGTAGCTCCTCTTTGGTTAAAATAATTTTTGTTGATGGTTAAAAGTATTTTCTGGAGAGCGTGCGCAATTTCTTTCTGTCTGTCAATAAATTTTTTTAATGTCTCTTTATGACTTTAAGAAAGGATGAAAGAATTATTTCCTTTGACAAGAGATTGGTCCCGTTCGTTATCTGTATTGTGGAAAAATTCTTTGAATCGTAAAGTAGACAAAATTTTAGAATATCACACACTTGTTCCTCGTTTTCTTTTTCTTTTCCAACAATCTTATTTGTTCTTGTGTCAACTCTGTGCTTGATAAGTTTATAATTTCAACAATGGACGCACTTGAATTAAATATCTTCTTAGCTCCTGCTGTTGGGGATATTGTTGCGCTCGTCCCCTCCATCTGTTGTACCTTTGCTCTGTTTGGCAGGTGTCTTTGGATCTCTTGGTTGTCTTTGGTTTCTTTGTGGTCTTACTGGTCTTTGGTTTGTGTGGCCATTTTGCTCTTGTAGAGGGTCCCTTCGTGTATTTGGGCTGAGCCTCTATCTAAAAAAGGAAGGTCTTCATTTTGTACATTTAGTTCATAGCTGTGGCCTTGGATTTGTCCGTCCACTGGATCTGTATCATCTCTAACTTCAAATGTTTGAAACTTATTGTATCTAGGGAAGGCCACGTTTCTTCTGCTTCTATTCGCAACGGCCGTCGTGAAATTTGCTGGTCTGTTGTTTCTATTTGGTCACATTCGTGTATTTCTTACAGGCTGCTTTTCTGGCTCTGTATTAGGACTAACGTTACAATCGTAATTTTTAGGTCCCCGCTGACTACTTTTTTTTTTATCTTATTCACCTCCTCTTCATAGTTTTCACTTTTCTGCTCCATTATATGCGCAGGTTTCCTTTCCCCTTTTTTATATTTTCCTCTTATATATATATATATATATATATATATATATATATATATATATATATATATATATATATATATATATATATATATATATATATATGCCTATATATATATAATATATATATATATATTGTGTGTGTGTGTGTGTGTGTGTGTAATTTAACTTATTCAAAACCCTCTTTCACATTGTGCTGAAACCTGGCTTAAATGTACTTTGCAGAAAGGTTAAAAGCAATTGTATTAGTTGTACAATTATCTTTGTGTGTTTAAATAAAACTACATGCAAAAATAATCATATACATCTTTAAAATGCCTGGTTTTAGGAAAATTGCCTCGACATTTGCTTTGGCGAGCTATGCTCCACCTGGTTACTTCCTTTGTTTATTGTTCCATATTGGATATTGTGTATTCATGTGGCATCACTCACTGTCTTTTCGGCACCGTGTACGCTTTTATTAAGGCACTTAATTACAGGATGAAAATTGCAGATTCCTTGTGTGATCATCTCCAAACTAAATTCGAAAGCACCAAAATATCCAATATTTTCTTTGGACTCTTTCAGTTTATATGGCATTTCAACCGAGGTACATACATACCAGGGTATTTAAACCTCCTGGGGCATTCTATGCATTTATCTGCTATTTTCTTTTTTCTTTTTTTTTGCTGTTTTCTAAGCTGACTGACAAGACAGGAAAACCAAAGGTGACAGGCCTACTGTGTCTCTTTTTGTCTTTGGCACAAGTAATGAAATTTGGGTTCCACGTAGTTAGGCCTACATGTTTTGAAAAGTCGGTAGTTAATGAAGAATATTTCAAAAGATGAGAAGACCAGTTTAAAACCACAGTTGCTTTTTATGGGTGACTGCCTGTTTAAAGTCAGGATTGAAGTTTGTTTCTTCACTTTGATATTGGAAGATGAATGTTGACGTTTTGGTAACACTTGAATCTCTCTGCTGTAAGTGTTGGCTAAAAATTCATGAATATGAGTAATGTTTTTCTGAATTATATCAGTCAATATGTGTTCCTTAACTCAGCTTTACTCAGGTTACAGATATATGTGAATCTCGTAATATTATCCCATGTCATTCCCATATTATCAACTCACTGCTTTTTCATTTATTTCCCTAGCATTGTTTTTCTCTCTTGTTATTCATTTTTTCCCCCAAATGTATTGTTACTAGATACTACCAACAATACCCCCATAAGGATTTGTCCCAAGTCAGCTTATGCCAAATTCACATGCAAGTGATACTTATGAAACTGTTCTACAACACTTACTGCTTCTCGACACAATCATGATTATTGTGGTATGGCTGTCTTGCATCACACCATTCAGAAGTATTTGTATTATTGCCGTTTCTTGCTTCGTCTCTGTTCATAACTTATGGACATCAGCATTGATCAATAAAGAATGGCCTTTTTTTCCCTATTCTTGAACAAATATACTTCACTCATGGTTTACTCCAATTCTGCTCCACCTGTGGAAAATAAAATTAGATGTTCTTTCTCTTTACTCGCTTTCTTACTTATAAACATGTTTCTCTCTGTGGTACCGTTTCTCCTGTCTAAAATACGTTATATTGTTCCTCTACACTTTTTCTCAGTTATTTTTTTTTTACTCGAACCCTGGCCCCCTATTAATACAAACAACTGACTTACGATCTTTCATTCAGACATTTGCACCCATCGAAATACCATTCAACTTAACGAAATTCATCCTTAGCCCTGTCATAAAACTTCAACGACATTGCACTGTCTGACCGTCTGAAACCTGGCTAGATGACAGCTCCTACATTTCATTGATGACTTTCAACTTCTGTATTATACAGACTGCACAAAAGGAAGGAGGGTAAGGTTTTAACATTTATTCACTTTTCTCTACCATGTTTCAAGATGTTTGGATTGGGAAAATACTTCATTGGCTGTCTTGCGTGGTTCATCAAAAAAGCGATGTGGGCCTACTTTCCTCTTTTGCTGTGCTGAGTAACATGTCAGGAGCATCAAAACGTTACAGGCCTACCATGTCTTTTTAATCTTTGGCACAAGTAAAGAAGTTTGGGTTTCAATTGACCAGGCTTGTATGTTTTAGAAAAAAAACCCCTAATGTTTCTGGTTCGTGAGGAATATTTCAAAGGTTAAGAGGACCGGTGTAAAACCACCAGTTGCCTTTGGCGGATAAGTGCCTGTCACAATTCGGGAGTGAGATTTGTTTCTTGTGCGTTGGTGTTGAAAGCTGAATGTTGGTGTTTGTATCTGTGCCTTATGCTCTGTTTGACTTTGCTGTCATTGTTAAGTTCGAATTTATGAATGAGGGTAATGTTTTTCTGAACTATTTAAAAAAAAATCGTCATTGACTCTTCTGTGCTGTGGGCTGTGTTTTCTTACACACAGTTTACAATTTAATTAGTCAAGGCTATATTTGTTCTACTCATGGTGGTTTAGCTATGTATTTAAGAGACAGTTTCAACTATAAAACTTTAGATATTTATAATAAATCTGACATTTGGGAAGGCCAGTTCATAGAAATTAGTAGCAACCTGCTCCAAAAGAACATTATATTAGGTAGCATTTATAGACCCGCACAAGACATAACTGATAACTATAACTTGTTCATTAGTCAGTTGACTCCTGTACTTGACCTGCTTAATCGTACAAATAGCCATGTTGTTATAGCTGGAGATTTTAATATTGATTTACTAAAAATCAATGAAAGAGATATTGGAACTCATATTTCGACACTATTACATCACTTAGCTTTTTTCCACAAATAACTTTACCTACCAGACTCTCCCAAAATAGAGGCACTTTGATAGATAATTTTCTGTTAAAATTAACAAACTTTAAACATTCTCCCACCACTGGAATCTTAATGTCAAACATCTCTGATCATTTTCCATACTTCATATCTCTTGATTGTGGTAAAATCTTTGAATCAAATACAAAATACACTTATATTTGGCAGAATACATCAGAATCCTATAATAATTTTCTAAAAGAAATCAGCACATCAAACATATTTGACAAAATGTGCAAAAACCCAAATACTAACCCCACAGAAAATTATAACCTGTTAGAAAATTTGCAAACATGCGTTTGAAAATAATTTTCCTACCAAAAAGGTTGAATTTAATAAATATAAACACAAAACATCTAGTTGGATAACACGGGGCATATTGATATCCATAGCAAATAGAGACAAATTATATAAAGAACTGAAAAAGACTCCCATTAACTCAGAGGAATATGATCAGCGCAAAACCAATTTACACACATATAATAATATTCTTAAGAATAATATTAAACAAGTTAAGAGAACTTTCTATAGCAACTGCTTTGCCAGACACAAAGGTAATATAAAAAATACTTGGGAAACAATAAAGGAAGTACTTAACAAAACAAAGAAGAAAACAAATTGCCCAATAATTTTAAAATAAATGGAGATAGTACTGTTACTAACAAGCAAATAATTGCTAATAATTTTAATAAATATTTTGTTGAGATAGGTCCCAAACATGCAACGCAAGTAAATCCGTCTACTACTGAGGGTTTTCAAAATTACTTACAAAACCCAAGTGAACACAATTTTGACTTTAAACCGGTGACCAAGGAAACTATAATCAAGACTATAGACTCCTTAAAAACAAAAACAAGCTGCGGTCATGACGGAATTTCGGTCAAACTAATGAAATTCATAAAAAATGAAATCAGTGGGGCTCTGACACTTCTTTTTAATCAATCGATTGCTACTGGAGTTTTTCCTGAAAATTTAAAAATAGCTAAAGTTATTCCCCTCTTCAAAAAGGGTGATAAAGGATTATTCGATAATTACAGACCAATCTCCCTGTTATCAAGCTTCTCAAAAATCTTTGAAAAAAATATGTTTAACCAATTAAATGAACACTTCACAGAACATCATTTATTTTACAATCACCAGTATGGATTTCGTAATTCACATTCTACAGAGCTTGCTGCCCTTGAACTAATCGATAGAATATCAAGTAGTATGGACAAAAATTGAGATTCCTATCAGTATTTTCATGGACCTTTCAAAAGCGTTCGACACTTTGGACCATCACATTCTAATTCAGAAACTTAAATATTATGGTCTTGGTGATATGGCACTTAAACTGCTCAAAAACTATTTAACTGACCGCAAACAATATGTGGAATTAAATGACACCAAGTCATCGCTCTTAAAGATAACTACTGGTGTCAACACAGGGCTCGATTTTAGGCCCTTTATTATTTATGATTTACATAAATGATCTACCCTCAACCTCCAGCCACTTTAAACCTCTGATATACGCTGATGATACAACACTATACAGTACTTTACAAGTGTTGCTAAAATCTGACACAACACAAGAATTATCACACAATATACATGCTGAACTATGTAAAATCAGCAAATGGCTGAAATCAAATAAATTGTCCCTCAATGAAAAGAAAACAAAATTTATGTTATTTCATAACCCACAAAGAAAGGTGACAATTCCTGAAATAGAAATAAATGACACAAAAACTGAATGTGTAAATGACTTTAATTTCTTAGGCATACAAATCGACAAACATTTAAATTGGAACAGTCATATTGATAAAATTTCTTCAAAGATATCCAAAACTATTGAAGTCTTAAACAAAGTAAAAGAATACCTACCACAGAATATTCTACTGACACTATATTACTCTCTAGTATTTCCTCATCTTAATTACGGATGTCTTCTCTGGGGTCATAAAAGTATTAGAATTGCTTTGCTCCAGAAAAAATGTGTGAGAATCATTAGCCACAGCAGATTTAATGCTCATACAAAGCCAATCTATAAAACCTTAGAGTTATTGAAGATTAGTGATTTATTTCTCCAACAGCAACAACTGAAATTCTACTTTAAGTATATCAAAAATCAGTTACCTGAATGCTTCAAAACCTTTAAAATAAATACAACTTCTGTACTTCATAATTACAATGTTAGAAATAGAAACCGTATATTTGTAGAAAGAAGCAATCTTGTAGGGACAGAAAATTGTCTAAGACATAAAATCATAAAAACATTGAACTCAACCCCTGACTTCATTATAAACAAGGTACATACTCATAGCAAAAATGGTTTTGCCCTCTATATAAAAAAAATATTATATTGAAAAGTATAATATTATTTGTTCTATCCCAAACTGTTATGCTTGTAACACTCCATAAGCAGCCCCCATTTGCTTTTGCTTATATGTAAGACATAAATTTTTCCCTGCTTACTGGGTAAGCTACTTACATCTCTATATAAAACCTTGTATTCTAAGTACAATTTTTGGAAATCTATAGTATTTTTAGGTGGCCCTTATGATAGCGGCTGTTGTGGCCTTAATGAGGGTCTCCTGGCTATATATGTTACTGAAATAATGTACATGTATATTCAGTCAAATAAAAGATATGTGAGTTGTGAGTCAGTTATAATGGAGGTAGAGCGTTGTTTTACTGTTTCTGCTGCATAAATGATGTAGGCCTACTTTTCTCTTTTGCTGCAAGCTGAGCTGACTGACATTAAGTCAGGAGCACCAAAAAGTGACAGGGGTACTACGTCTCCTTTTATCTTTAGCACAAATAAGGAATTTAGGGTTTAAAGTGGTCAGGCTTGCATGTTTTAGAAAAATACTATACTGGTAGTTTATAGTTCATGAAGAATACTTCAAAGGATAAGAGGACCAGTGTAAAACCACCAGTTACCTTTGATGGGTAACTGCCTGTTTCAAATCGAGAGTCAGGTTTGTTTCTTTGCCTTGGTGTTGGAAACGGAATGTTGATGTTTTGGTCATTCTTGAATATGTGCCTTTTCCTGTATTTGACTTTGCTGCCATTTTTGGGTTGGATTTAGAAATGTGGGTCACGTTTTTCTGAACCATTTGCTCCAATCTCAAACTGTGACTCACGGTTAAATCGTTTGTTCATTCTCCCTTTCCTTTAACATGGACAAACCCTTTAATACTGGACTTTTAGAAATTTGTCCTGAGAATAAACTGTCACTGAAAAATGTGATATTTTTAATGTATACTTTGCCAGGCAGTGTGAAACATATCCTGGTGTCAATACTCCACCACTGCCCAAGCTCACTTTCCAAACTGAGGCATGCTTACATGACATTACTTTTAATGAAGACAATGTCAAGAAATTCTTATCTTCCTCAAGTCTAACCTCTGCATCCGACCCAGACAATATATATAGAATATCCTACTTAAAACATGAGAGGCATGATCTGCAACCCAATTACGAAATCGTTCAACTTTCTTTCAGACTCTTTTTTTCTGATGCTTTGAGAAGATTGAATATATTCCATGTGTTTAGAAAGTCAAACAGACAGATTGAAAGGAGCTATCATCTTATTTCTGTGCTCTGTAGTGTATCTGAGATATTTGAATCCTTAGTCTTCTGTGCACTCTGAATCTTTTTCACCAAATACTCTGCTTGCCAAAATTCTGGTTTCAAGACCAAAGACTCGACTATCAAGTAGCTTCTGTACATCCTCCACAATACTTACATTGACCTAGAACAGTCCAAAGAAGCCAGAAGGTGTTTCTAGATGTATCTGAGATCTTTGGTAGGATTTGAACATCCTGGTCTTCTTATAAGACTTTAACATTCATAGCCAATAATCCTCTTGGCCGAAAAGGTCAAGGTTACCTTACACCAGTGATAGGCTATTCAGCAGCAGTGCCGTAGTGGGTTTTTCTTGTAAACACCTTCACTGTTTCAAGTGACAATAGAGTGTGCATGAAAAATAAGCATACAGATATCTTACCTGAGCAGTTGTGAGGGGGAAAAAGCATGAGATAAACTTTTCCACCAGAAACCATATCCAGCACCTGGGCCAAATGCAAGGCATGCATGAGGGCAGACATAAGGCATCAAGCTCCACAGCCTGGTGAATGTGTTCAGCCAGCTTGATGTCCTGCGTGTACTGACTGCTAAGCCAGTGAATTTGTATCTGGTCATCCCCGTGCACAACCATACATTTATGTATGTCTGACAGAAGAAAAAAAAAAGAAATACACAAAGAGCAGCTCTTCAAGCACAGCATCATTTTCCCGTCAATTGGATTTTAAACAGGAAAGACAGATTCTCTGTATTTCCGACAGTGAACCTAAGGCTAAAAGGTCACTGATAGAAGAGGAAACCACTATGGCAGGTGACGAGCTACAGGGGTTCGAATTTACCATAAAGACTATGTTTCAGACTTTTAGGAAAGAGCTGATGGAGGAAATGACAAAATCTGTACATGACAGTGGGTCTAGTTTGGAGATAGGAGTAGAGTCTCTGAAAGACGAAAATGCAAATTTGAAAAGAGAGTTGCAAGCAGTTAAAAGACATGCAGTAAAAATGAACAATGTGCCAACAAACGGAACATACATATTACAGGGATCAAGGAATCTGCCAATGAGGTTTGTAAAGATGTGGTCGAGATGACCCTGATTGCTCATTTATAGCAAAACTAAAGATTTGAATTGGTCACAGTTACGATTATGGTTTATGTAGTTTCCAGCAACTTTTACTACATGCAGTTTATAGTACCATAGCCTACACTTATATTTATTGTACTCCTATTTACTAATTATACTCAACTGTCTACTTTGCAGATACACTAAAGATCACAATTAATGAGCCTGTGTTGCTGGCACCCTTTATATGACGCCCTCTGGGTTACGGATTTTACATATATTAAATGGCTGAAGTATTATCACATATGGTGGACCGTTTATAATTAAACAATGATTATCAACGTGTCACAGCCATGGTCACGCTTTAATATGAATTTATTAGCAGTTATTACTTGTTACAATAATGCAGCATACATGTACATTTAGATCTCATTGTACCTGAACCAGAATTCTTCAGATATACATGTACTTTGGGTTATTATCAGTGAAGGTCATCAGCGGGTCTATGTTCATGGTGGCCTCCACGTGTGGCGCCCTGGTGCCTTATGGATATTATATACAAACCAGTGCCTTCGGCTGTGCCCAAGTAACAAATTTAACTGATGTCAAAGGCGGTAATGTGTAAAACGGGAAAGAACATCTTTGTTAAACATGTTTTGACAAATGTCCTAATTACTTAAGGCCTAACAAAAATACATATACATGTGTGGTTCCTATAACCGTACAAACTAACACTGAAAAGGCCCGAGTCCAGACCTTAAACAATTTTTATAAAATAAAAAAATAAAAAAAATTCAAGCCGCCCTTTCTTACTAAAAATTGATCAACCCTGGCCTAAAGATTTTATTCAGAAAGCGTCTATCGTGTGCTGTTATTTTGCAGTAAAGTCAACTCAGACATAGTGGTTTATTTCATCTTGTCTGCAGTCACTGCAGCAATGGAGGGTTAACTTGGGCCAAGGAAAGAGCATAGGGCTAGCTGCCTATACATGGTTGTTCGGTGAAACAGCATAGCCATATCCCTGGTTGAAAGATTTTATGACTTACAATGAATCCACTGATAAACATTCGGTTGTTCAGTTCTGTTCAGCAGTGGTGTTCATTATGGGAGCAGGAAGCTGTCTTTGCCTTATATAATGCCCCCCCCCCCCTCTTCTCTTTAAAGCATGGTTTAAATTGTTTTTGAACTTGTTTTGCAAAGTTGCATTGACAGTTTCTGATGACAAACTATTCCATTCGTCGACCACTCTGGCTGAAAAGTGAAATACTTTGTGATGTCCAGACTAGCTTGGTGTTTCAATACTTTAAAATAATGACCACTTGTTGGAAGATCAGGATTACCCATAATAAAAAAAGTTTACCCTACTTAAACTCTGTAAATTATGCATTATTTCGTGAACTTCTAAAAGATCGGCTCTTAGCTATCTCATTTCGAATGACATGAGATTTGTTCTTCGTTGTCTCTCTTCATATGTGAGTTGTCCGAGGCCATAAATCATTTTGGTCGCCCTATGAGTATCCTTCTGTAAATATGGTATCCACGCTTGAAAACAATACTCCAGATGGGGCTTGACCAAACATTTGTACAATTGAACAATGTTCTCCTTTGCTTTATCATCATATGTTCTAAAGATGACCCCAAGTACTTGATTTGCTATTTTTAAATGATTCTAGCACAATGGGCACTTAACTGCAGTGACTGGTGCAGAGTTACCCCCAAATCTTTCTCTTCCACAAAAGATGTTACTGTCTCATTGTCAATTTTATACGCAAATTTGGAATTATTGAAACCAAAATGTAAACATTTGCACTTTTCTACATTAAACAACATCTTCCTATCTATGGAACAGGAACACATGTTATTTAAGTCTTGTTGGAAAACCTCAGCTACACTTGCATACATTTTAATATTTTCTGCAAATTTCAATATTTCACTTGCCACTGTTTTATCGAGAATGTGGTCGTCATGTGCCGTTATTTTACAGTAAAGTCAACTGAAACACAGCATTTTATTTCAACTCGTCTGGAGGATTACATTGGGCCGGATAAACAGCATAGCAACACAAAATTCAATAAGACATAGCCACGATTGTTTGCTGAAACAGCATAGGCCATAGCCTCGCTTGTTTGGTGATCACCATCATAATTTTTCCCTAGGTTCCAGGTGTCCATTCTCTGAGCTACCAGGGCAAATGGTCCTTAAAGTTCTTTAATACATGACTTACTATCTAAACTTAATCTGCCTGCTTGGCTGTGTATGAAGCAGTCATCATCGTTAGTTACAAATCCAAATATGACATGATAGACTTTTAACTGGCCCCTGGTGAGTGCCATTTTGAACATTGCGCAATTGCTGGACAGTCACACAAAAATATATTTGATTTAGATATCAAAGTGAATCGTGACCACTGCATTTATCATATCACTATTGGTGCTCTGAAACATTTGCAAAATATATACTTTTGGTTGCAAATATTATAGCCCCCCTCCCGCAGATCGTCGCAATACTATCCTCATTTACAAACCATTGAGTGCGAAATCCACAATTTGTAAAATAGCAGGCATTATGGGTTAATCCTGATTCGATATTTTGAAGAGGTAGTATGCAAAATATATGTGTGATTAGTGTTAATGGAAGGTTCATTTGTCGAATGAATGTAATTTACTGTATATAATGGGACTTTTCCAGAGTGAGTATCACCTGAAAATGCTACGCCATACAATTAGTAACTGTAGGCAGCGGTGGGCCCCAGAATAGGGATTTTGTGTCAGACACTAAACTCGCTCCCAGGCTATGAATTAAGTAGCACCATTAGTCGGACCTAGCAAGCTGCCCTTTTGGGTGAAAGATGGAGCTCAGTGGAGAAGGTTGCCCGGATAGTAGATAAAGGTACGGAAGTACTGGCGGGTTTTTATATAAGTGATAATTGACTGCACTGTCATGCGTGATGGCCCATTTATAGTAAATTATGGTTATAAATCAGTTATAGTCATGATCATGCTCTATGAAGCTATTGGCGTTAATTGTTGGTTAGCAATGCTACAGGCCACATTTATTTCATTGTATTTGAAATGCAGCTTGGCAGATACGCTGAGATACACTCTAGGTTATACTAGTGTAGGCCACTTGTTGGTCACTGATAGTGGATATTGTATAAAATAAGTTACGTATTTACATATGCATAATCATATATATGTGTGATCATGTGCGATGGCCCTTTCACATCACATGCCTGTGTGTGCAGTTGACCCATGGTAAGAGTCGAAGGTTCCTTCACTGCCTGGCAGGCCATGTTGCTGTGACTTTCGGGCAGTATAGGAGCCATGGACTACCCAACTGGGACTTCAACAGTGTTGGACTGATTTAGAGTACAACTTTTCGGCTAGTATATATGGTAAACTAACTTGCATGAATGACTGCGTTATCATACTCATTTGTCATCAAATTACAGTTATGCTGTGGGTAGAATCATGATGATGCCATACGAGATAAATCTAGTCATTGGCAGCAAGTGGTCACTGTCACATGTAGGTTGCACACATTGTTCAATGTTGGTATGCTTTGGGTTTTTTTTGTCACTCTCTTGCCTGACAATGTTTTGGCAATGAACTGTAGTTAAAGGACGCCCTTGTGTCCTCTGTTGTGAGTTGTAGGACCTGAACTGGTTGTAATCATTATTATGCTCATGTACATGTATGTGTAGACAGTCTACAACATTATTACATGGTCTCATAGTGGTATTATCCGACTAAGTTAAATTTCAAGAATATTCATGATCTGGATTGCAATCAGACTGGTTTCTGATGACTAACTTGTATTCAAAATGCAGTTATAGTGCACATGCTGGATTGTACGTTTTCACTAGCATCTACATATAGCTTGCACCCTGCAGTCACGTGTTTGCAAAGTCATAATATTATGTCTCCATACATGAAGTAATAGATGACTGTTCCCCGACAGGGTGAGTATCCCAGGGTATCACAGTATGTTTTTTTTTCTTTTCAATTTTTTGTTATTTTTATTTTATTTTAGGTGTCGTTGGGTCGTTGTGACCTCATCTCACTTTTTTGCCGTCATTAATTGTGTTGCTGCATGTGCTTACTGAACCATAATCATTTTTCGTTACTTTAAGTTAATGCATTGATTGATTGACCATCGTAATTTCATACTGTGCAACTACTACACATATTTTTTTATCAAAGCCTCACTGTAAAGTGCAAATTTAAGTTTAAGGTCTGCATTGATGCAGATGAGCCAGCTTCACCTACCTCGCTCTACGTCATGCCATGATTATTTACACAATTATAATTATTCTTCCTCGACTTTTGATGTCTGTTGATGGCAATGGTACTCGACCAGTTTATTTGAATGCAAATGATGTTTGTTTTTCTTTTAATTGATTAAACTTGGTTCATTATGTATGCTGGTCCATGGGTTGACCTTTGTATACCTAATAGCAGCTTTTCTGCAAGATTTGTTTCATAATATTCAGTGTTATCAACGTTCATCACTTACAGCTTCTTTTTTTTTCTTTTGTATATAGTCATGAGCATGATGGTTGTTCCCAGGTGCTGGTCACACAAGCTACCGAGGCACGCAGTGTCATGTTCTTGTTCTTTATGTTGCTGCTAGCGATCTCAGTGGTGTTATACTTTTCATGTTTTGAGGCACACGGTGTGAAATACTTTATCAGACAAGGTAGACATGTTGACACTACAAAAGCATGCTCTTAGGCAAGAGCTTACTACAGAAAGGTTGACAAATGTGAGTGGCCTGTCTGACACCTTTAAATGTAAATCTATCTTTCATTGGTTGCGGAAATTGCATTGTGGATTTTTTTCTGCAAGAGATGCACAGCACATCGGAAGGTGACAATATATGCAGGAATGGGGAGGGGGAGCTAAAGTTTTCTCTATTCTGATGGCATCAGCAACAGCAAAGGTGTTGCTACCCTGATGCCTAACAATTTACATTCCAGAGTGCAGGAATAGATTAAAAATGGTAATGGAAGGTTCATTTTGTTAGATATTTTGATAGACGACACGAAGGTCATCCTTGTTGTATATGCTCCCACAAGAAATCATGAAAGTGATCAATTAGAATTTATGAATAATTTGTATGAAAAGCTCTCAGAATTTTGGAGAACATGTAATAATGGGGGAAGATTTTAATACTATTCTAGATTCTAAGATTGATAAAAGAGGAGGAACTTTTTCACATGTAAGTAGATACAGACAGGCAATCCGGGACCTATTACTTAATAATATAGATTTCTTTGATGCTAGTATATGGCGACATAGAAATCTTGATGCGTTCAGGTTTACCTGTCATCAAATAAACCCTTCCGTACAGTGCAGGTTAGACCGCTAGCTAATTTAATCTTTTCTTTCCCCTCACATTATTCAGTAAAATAAAAAAATGACCACAGTCTGATATCTTTACATATTCAGGGCGATCAATGTGCTGTAAGGGGTCCTGGTCTGTGGAAATTTAATACATTATTATTGAGAGACGCAGAGTATGTAAAAAAAGTAAAACAAATTATTAATGATTCTTAAAATAAGTATGTAGATAACCAAGATAAAGGTCTCATCTGGGATATGGTAAATTGTCAAATCTGGCGGATGAGTATAAAAATTCTAAACATGAAGCTTTTTTTGAGTAGAGCACAAGAAATTTACAAAAATAAGTGGAACACTTCTCTTCAAAAATAATTTTAACAGATAATGAAAAAGAGCGTCTCCTTGAAGTAAAAAGAGACCTGACAGAAAGTAATGTTAAACAAACAAAGGGTGGCATGTTATGTTTGCATGCAAGGTGGACGGAGTTGAAAGAAAAGTACCCAAAATTTTCTACGTTTGAAAAAACGAAACTTCAAAATTAAATATAGTAAAATTGGCTAAACAAAACAATACAGAAATCACTAATTCAAAAGATATTCCTAATGAGGAGAAATACTTTGAAACAAAATTAAATTCCTCAACTCAACCAAATTGGGACGAGTTTATGCAATAAGACAAAATTGATTCTCTATAAAGTAACCCCGCCATGCCTAAAGTGGAACTTGATGATAAAATGAAATGTGACAGATTGTTAACTAGCCATGAATCTTCTATAGCCCTTTCTTTATTCAAGAATGGAAAAAGTCCGGGGTCAGATGGTCTTACAGCTGAAATCTTCAAGAGACAAGAAAGATCAGAAACTTACACTGATGAACAAGACAGTCAATAGATTAACACCAGAATACCTCTTTGGCATATCACCAGATGCACCAAATTTTCTAACCCATGCATACCCTGTGTAAAGTACCCTGAAGTTTTGAATGCTGGTTCTAGGCATGTTTCTGTCTTTCGCTCAAGGCTGCCTTTTGGTTGCAGTCAGCTGAAAAAACATTTATACGCACTTGGCGCTGTTGAAACATCAGCGTGTTAATATGGTGCTGCATCAGAAATCGCCCTCAATATCTTCCACACCACTATAAGTAGAGTTGCACCATTATGTTTGAACACAATATTATTTGGTAGCAGCGAGTGTGACCTCATCCCAAAATATTACTTTTTTATGGCAGTCATGGGTAGAAATTACCTTTTTCCAAGTTGCCCCTGAGCAACCACGGCATTGTATTTGTGTCTTTTTGCCCAGAACCACTTCCTAGTAGTCAATACCCTGTACCGCAGTCCGAACTCTTTACTCTCCATAAGCTAACCTGTCCCTGTCTAACCTACATACATATGGAATTACTATTGTCCATATTGCACACGTTTCTCTGTAAAATTTAGACATAGGCTGTATCAGCCCAAATAAATTAAAGGGTCTTCAGCTGGTAACTACTCAACATGTTTCGGAGCCTTTTACCCGTACATGTCTCTCTGAGTAGCTGCTCCTTGTCTAAGCTAAATATTCAGCAAAGACAATCCACATAATAATGAATAAATATGAACGTGGCAAATGATAAATTAGCTAAATACGTGAAGTTTTGCTGATAAATGCAGAGCTTCATTATGAAAGAAGAATACCTGTCAAACAAACCATAATTACCAAATTTGCATAGTACAGGTTCAGATAAGAACAATTTGACTTACCCCTGAACCAATATGTACCCTTTTTACCTGGACAGCTTTTCCTAGTTAAACCACCCACCAGTGCATAACTGAAGTGGAAACAAGCTGGGGCCTTATATTCAGTCCCAGTCATAGTAAAATAAACCAGTCACTTTTGTAGCTGTGGTTATATTATTTTTTGAGGTATTTTATTATGCATCTACATTTACATGTTTACAAGTTACCCAAGCCTCCAGAAAGTTGCTCAGTTTCCCACCACATTAGAATTGTAGTTAGCTTGTTAAAAGACACTGGCATTTATAATGTTGCAATTATAAATGAAGAATAAAGACTTTGGTATGTTATGAAATCACCATGAGAACTCTTTTTCTGATGACTTTTAATATGTCCATTTATGATTCTCGGCAGAAGAGGAAAGGTCGGAATTAGCTATAAGGTGTTTATTTGCCCCAATACAAAACTGAATACACAAACATTTGAAGGGCTAGAGCCCATTAGTTTTTACGTTAAAGCAACCTTAAATAAAGCAGTCACTTTTGTAGCTATGGTTATATTGTTTTTGTGAGGTATTTAATTATGCATCTACATTTACTGTCTGAAATTTGGTGTTTCTATGTGCAGCAGTTTTCAAGTTACTAAGTACAAAATACAATGGAAAGTAATAGGAATACACAACCCAAGCCTTCCACTGACGGCAGTGCCCTCTTTAAGGCAGTTCTTGAACGTTCTGTTCTTGCCCTTGCCTATTGGTGCCCTTTTGTTTCCTCAGCGGTGGCGATTTGCTTCCATCCTCGGTAACTGGGTCAGATGATTCTAGGAACTGTATTTAATGTTGGCACTATTGTTGGAGACATATTTTGCTGAAAATGAAAGCTGCCTCATGGGAAACCAGCTAAGGAGATAAAGTTGCTCTACATGATGAAAGTTGCCTGGGGCTCCCACCCACTAATTTCGAACCCTCGTAGTGCATGAATTTATTGATAACAGTTAACGTTTTGGATCTCTAAAGCTGACGCAATATGGTTCAATTATATTACTTGTTTTCATGCTATCATTTCAATCACTTATGATGATTATTTTAAGCTATTTTCCCCTTATCTGTGACACACAATTTGCGTCTGTCTTTCTCTTGTTGTGGCGTTGTGATGCCTCGTTTTGGCCGTTCTTGCACTGAACAGGTGGCAGCATAACTGGCCCTGTGTGTTATGTTTGCTCTGTTAATGCCTCTCTTCCAACAAGAGGGATTTACATAAGGTCTGGCCATGCTTCCCCATTGCATTCACTTTTTGTTTATAAAATACGTTTAAACCAGTTATCTGCACACTGAACGTGTTAACATTTCATTAAAATGGCCATGAAACAAATGTCTCTTAACTTGCAAGCAGCATACATAAAGCAACCTGCCGATCAGAGATGAAAAATGTTTGTCTTTATTATATAGTCATTATAGTAACACAAATAAGTGTTTATCAACACGTTTACAGTGACCTTCTGGTTTATTATTGTGTAATAATTGTATACTTTGACACTGCATGTGGTGGAGCATTCTTCTCTTTGCCCACTGCAATACACTTTGCATTTAACATACATTTCCCCTAAAATCTTATTAATCCTTCGCTGTATACTTCCTCTTTTGTATATTTGTCCCTGTCGACTTGAATCTGTCCCTCTTGAAAGTAGCTCTGCATAAGTTTCTGATTGTGTACACGTGATACAGCACTCTTTGGCCAAATCTGAAGGTCTGAAAATAAAAATTATAAAACAACAGTGATGAGTAAGTATTCATCATTTTCATATATACGCAAACCGACCCACTTCCATCCTGCTGTCTGGCTTTCAGCTTTTACACTATGTGTTACATGATGTTTGTTTTACAAACTTTAGTCCAATTAACATTTTCAGTGGGCTAATGCACTGGTGTTGTTGATTTAAACATATATGAAGTTTTTCAACAATAAAATTATTACTAAGAAACAGTACTCACCATAGGTCCCTTACACTGGTCTCCATGCACTTTAGGTGCTTTGCCAGAGCTCCCATTAAAAATCTGTGCCATCTCCATGATGCTGCACTCACTGGTGTCAAGGCCCTGTGGAGTGGCACAATGCGTCATAGCAGCCATGCACAGATTAGTTTCCTGCACTGCATAGGAGGAACCTAAAAGCAGGGTTGGAATTGTAGTAACCTATGGTGAGTACTGTTTCTTAATAAGCGTTTTACGGTTGAAAAACTTCATATTAAGGACATAGTACAACACTATAGGTCACTTAAGCATATATAAAATCAGACTGCAGGTGGGAGGTCCTTCAGAAAAATCTAGCCCACTTGTGAGCCATGGACCAGACAACAATCCTGGACCCCCCCCCCCCATCCCCGCCCCCACTCCAACTCCATTGAGCTAGAGAGAGTGGAAGAGGCACACCCCAAAACATGTTGGAAGCAGCTGTCAGGAAGCATTTGAGTGCCAACAGATGTGCCTCCACTTCTACCAAGTCCCTTACGTATAAGAACATAAAGGTAAAACAGGAGTGCCATCTAAGAGTGGCCATAATATTCCCTACTAAAGTGTTTTTCCACATGTCCCAGGTGGCAGACAATGCAGTAGTCTCATGAGCGTGTAAAGAATGAAAATGTGCAAGCTCTTTATTCCTTGTGGCCAACTGGTTGGACAAGCAAATTGTTTTCCTTATCCATCTCAAGACGGTATTAGGAGTCCAGGACTCCATCTGCCTAAGAGGAAGAAATAGAAGTTTTGGCCCAGCTCGATGAGCTTCAACCCTACTCAAACAGAACCAGAGGACTTTGACAGGACAAAGGGCCCAATCTGTCTCTGAGGTGGACATGGTCGCTGAAAATAACTTTACCCAAAAACCTGTCAAGATCTTTGATGGTTCATGGGTCACTTTATTTCTCAGACACAAATCCCACCTGAGGCTTCAGAAAAACATGCTTTGCATCAGCACACCACCTGATGAAGGATTACCAAAGGAGTGTATCTCCCCATGATGAGCACCTGTGGCAAGAGCTAATCAGAAAATCGTCTTGAAAGTAGGGATGTTAAGATCCATCAAACCCATATCTTTAGGTTCAAACAGAGGCTCAGTCAGTGCCCCAAGCATCATGGAGAGATCCCAGAGAGGCACAAGGTTGGCTCCACCAGATGATCCATATAAAAACTGTTCACAAGTCTGCAGAAGGGATGTCAAATACAGACTGGGTGATTTTGATGTTTTTGTATGTATGTAGGTAAAAAACTGAAAATGTTTTGTATGGTGATATATTTATTTGGGATTTCATCCTTTAAGTACGGATTATGCAATAAATCTGTGAAACAGAAAATATAAATACCATTTTTTTAATATGTGTATGGTCTTCCATATAGGGTGAAACATTTCTTGTACACAAGCCTGGTGCATTTGAAGTTCAATCTTTCAACTTTTTTTCTTTTTGTGACACTGATGTGGTCACATGTCTTGGCCTGGGTTCATGCACTCTCATGTAGTTACTACTATATATAAGGCCCGGCACATGCTTCGGTGTGCACATGAGACAACATAACATCTGAGGGTTGACAGTGGTTTCAAAGCTTGCATCGTTTGATGGCTTGCCCTGCATAACATGGGGCTTCTGCTAATGGTGTTATACAGTCTTTATAAACTTTTCAGTGGGACATTAACCATGTAGTAGGTATGGTGGTCTGCATTTGCCGAATTCTCAGTTGTCAAATTTTTGGGTGCATAATGTAGCGTCTTTGGCTGTCTCTTGGACCAGTGATATATATGCATATTTCAACAGTATTTTTGTAGCATATCTCCGGTACATGTATGCATGGGGACATGTTGTATTGTGTGGTCTGTTGGTCCTTGATGTGGACCCAATTACCCTGTAAGTAAGAGTAATGAAATAACATGGTTCATATATATATATATATATGTGTGTACATATATATATATATGTGTATATATATATATATATATATATATATTGTCAACATGTATTAGTGCTATTCCTGTCTTATATGGTACAAGGCGAGTGTGTTATGCTTCATCTTAACATCTTAAGACATACTTTGTTTCAAGACACACTTCATTTACATAGACAAGGATATATTTGTTTTTTCGCATTACCTGTATATTTCATAAAGATTCTCATAATATGCAGGTTTGGTTATCTGGTAAAATATTGCATGTATTTCCACAATTACAGATCAGGTAACAAGTATATTGATATTTTTATGGTTCCCAATGCGCAAATATGAGTATATAATGTGTACAATGTGTTTTCCCATTCACATATATATTTTTCAAAATGCAATTTATTGCATTTAAATTCTGGTTTATAGTTGGTATCCATAAGTTTCTGCATTGTAAAGGAAAGGTGCATGGGAAGTACCCATAACATGGTGTTAGAAGGAGCCTGTAGGAACGATGGCATTTCCCTAAGGAATAAATCGCCGTATACAGCAACTTCATCGTAACTCGTTGTTATTTTTCTGTGGCCCACCATTTTTGGGCTGCAATACACAACAGGGATCCATCCCTAAACTCTGCCCTGGTCTTAAAGGTAGTTCCAATGGCTGACTTGTATCCCTCAATGGGGCAAACTTTTAATTGCCCCTCCTCAAACAGACCTAACAGAAAGTTTGAGATCTGCTGGACTGAAGCCTCCCAAGGTAAAAGGCCCTTAGCAGTGCACTGAGCTGCAAACATCTTCCACTGTGAGGCATAAATCATTTAAGAAGACTTACAAATCTTCCCATGAGCAGTTAATAGTCGCCAGACATGAAGTCTGAGAAACTGTGGGTTGGGGTGTAATTTGTTCGAGCCTGGTTGCCAGAGCAGTTGAGAAACAGGCAGTGCCCAAGGAGACTCCACACTCAACTACGGAAGGTCCAAGTACCATTCCCTTTTGGGCCACCAGGGACTTTACACTGCTTCTCCCTGATCTTGCACAGAACTTTCAGCAAGAGAGGGTTTTGAGGAATGCCCATATCCTCTGCCAAGAAATCAATAATTATATTGTCCATTGCCCATGCAAACTCTTAGGGAAATGGGAACACAAAGGTGACAATCTTGCAATTGTCCATGGTGGCAAAGAGATTGGTGTGTGGTAGACCCCAAAGGGCTTACATTGCTTCCACCACCCCGGGGTTCAGAGACCATTATGCCACACCAACTTGTCATTGGTGTCAAGCACAGTTGCTTTGCTGAACATGTGGCCTACAGCACTTCCTTAACACTGCTCGAGGCCCAGCAGAATCTGCACCAAGCTTTTGGTTGATGCTGGCACTGACAGGTTACCACATGCCTCCTCGAGGTCACCATTCGCCCCCTGGAGGAAATGCATGGCGGAACACCCGAAACAGTTGAGGAAGGAGCCAAAGATTGTCATCACCTGCACATCCTGCTCCAAGTTCCAGAGCATTGAGAGGGGCAGGGAGACATACCCTACTTCCTTGATGCCATGGTCCCATAAGGAAGGGTCAACCATTGCAGGAGCAAAGTTGTACAGGGACTGACTTATCTGTTGCAGCTCAAACCTTGCTTTCAGCTTCGCCAGCAACCTTCCCAAGATTAGGCTATCCTCAGCAGATCTGCTGTCTGTTATGTCACCCAACCCAGCCAGTTTGGCAGAAAGCTGCGAGAACTTTCTGGCAACAAAGATGGAAATTGGCACCTCCAACTTGGGGGTTGCCTCAACACCTTCTACTGACATGGGCACAGCCCTGGATTGTGCCACTACAGTCTGTGGTACGGCCTTTCCTGGGAGGGTTTCCTGCCTAAAGGTGACATTGCCCCAAGACAATGAACCCTGAAGCTGATGACTTGAGAACCTTTGCTTGCTCAGCGGTGGCGATAAGTGGCCATAACTTAGCTTCTTTCCACTCTGCCCGCAGATGACAAAAGCGAACACTGCCCTCTCCGGCTTCTAAATCCTCACTTGGGAAATCTGAGCAGTCAAGGTCAATGATTCCCTTAGCAGTAAGACACTCCCCCAGGTTGTCCCCCAAGGTAAAAAGCAAGTACTCAGTCTTGGCCTTAGTGTCAGTTTGAGGTTCTGTCACTGCAGAAACCTCAGTAGCTGGCATTGCAGATGCAGAACCATACTTTGTTTCCAGTGCGGAAGTGCCCCGGCCACATCAGCATACATCAGTGGACAGGCAACCTGCCCTACAGAACGCTGATTGACCAGCTGTTTAACCTCCATTGGGGATGGAACACTCTGAGCAACCTCCATATTGACAGTAACTGCCCCAGCAGTGGGACTTAACATGCGGAGGACCCCTCTGCACACCACTGTTCCACCCTTTGAAAGGGGAACTGCCTAGCAAGCTGGCTGCCTAACCTCAGTGGGCCACACTCCTGAACCGTGGTTTCGGCATCACACCTTCCTTTCTGGAGAAGAAGAATAGGAATAGTGGCCGTACATCCTTTTTCTCTTCTTCTTCTCCCTCCTCTGGGAGGAGCATGAAGCTTGCAACCAGGGGAGGGAGATAGGGCAGAAAACAGACATGATGTGGATTCATCTCCCCCTCCCAAAAGTGACTATGATGGGGAGTCCTCACCTCAGGAATTATATTGTGGTTGGAACCTTCGGCCTCAAGGGACATGGGTTCAGCCGCCACCACCATGGAGGCTTAGTGGGAGCCACCTCCATAATTGCACTTGCTACCTTAGGCCTTGGTGCAGATGACTTGGAAGATGACTCAGCCCCCTGCTTTCGCAAGAGGAGCCAGACATCTCTGAGGGTGCAGAGGAAGGGTGAGCACCTGCAAGGTGCCCGGAGGAAATCTTTTGCTTCAATGGATCCAACTGTCTGAAATAGGAGCAAACAGTGCCTGCACCACAGGGTGTGGGAAGGACATCCTTGAGGAGGAGGAGGTGCCAGAGGGAGCCATAACGACATCACCTGTGCTCTACCCATGGCCACCGCTGACTTCCTTCCTTGATGTTCACTGCCTTAGTGATCATCAAAGTATTGTCCTGCCATGGAATTACTTATGCACAGCCAGCCATAGGATGGGCAGGATGGGAGGGGCCACTTACTACAGACCTGCTCACTTGCTCTGCCCTGGCTGTGCAGGGGACCCTCGAATGGAACACTCAACCACTGTTCATGTATGATTTGTGGCAGGCTATTTCTCCTCCACAGGGGCCTTGATTCGAGGACAAGGGGCCTTGATTCGAGTACTTGTCCGATCCTGACTGCGTTCCTGATCAAACTAGCAACCTCTCCCATGGGGGCTTCGATTTGAGGATGAACCTCAAATTGAGGATTAGTTTGCACCTAAATGTGAGGCCTGGGCAAATTAGTAGCAGCCTGGATCTCTAAATTGAGTGCGCATGCCTAGATTTGAGGATCACTGACCCCCACCCCCTTCCATAAGGTAGACTGAATGCTTGCTCACAGTATGCTTCTGCCTGTTTTGGCAGATCTAACATCTGCCCCAGGGACTTTCTGCCACTGAGAAGAAGTCCATCATCGACAAACATCACATGAACTCGCCTCAGTGCAAAAAACGCCACTCCTGCACATGCAGGATGGTTATCCCACTATGCCATCCTGTGGTGGTTGGCATCTCAACTGACATCCAATTCCACATCCATATCTATGGATTGTCGACAAGCCAAACAACCTGGACTTATTATGCCTGTGATCAGACCAGTTTCCCAGGAAACCTATCAACTACCACACAATGAGATAAAGAAACCACAAGAGTACCAAAAAGTAAGAAAAAAGTGGGAGCCTCTAACACTACATGTTCACCACCCATGGGATGCCAGAGTAGGAAACTGATTTGTGCATGCTTGCTATGATGCATTACTGCCATCAGGATGTCAGTGAGTACAACAGCATGGTGACAGCTCTGGACCCATGGATGTTTATGGGAGCTTGCGTGGAGACCAGCTTAAGTGACCTATGGTGTGGTGCTGTGTCCTTAATATTTATTTTTACTGGTTTACCTAATAGTTTAACGTGGGTGGCAATCATGCTGTACACTCTTCAATGTAAAAACTTCGTTTTGTATGTACCACTGAAACAAAACAGAAACTCCCAAATATCAAACATTGCCTTCTTCTTTATTTCTCTTACAATTTGGGCCGAATGTGTTGTGTGTGACTTGAAACTGCTTGGGAGATGAACATGAAATTATCTACTGCATATCCACACCAACAGCCATTTTTTATTTAATCAATCAATCTATCTATCTATCTATCTATCTATCTATCTATCTATCTATCTATCTATCTATCTATCTATCTATCTATCTGTCTGTCTGTCTGTCTGTCTGTCTGTCTGTCTGTCTGTCTGTCTGTCTGTCTGTCTGTCTATCTATCTATCTATATATCTGTCTGCCTATCTCTCTGTCCATCCATCTATCTATCCAGCTATCTGTCCATCTATCTGTCCATCCATCCATCCATCCACCCACCCACCCACCTGTCTATCTATCATTGTTATTATGCTCCCCCCCCCCTTCCAAGAAGGCAGGGTATAAAGCTTTGCTCATGTCAGTCAGTCAGTAGACAGACTGTGGTTTAAGCACCATAACTCAGGACGTTTTAAGATAGGACTTTGATAGTGCCCTGTGCATAGCCCAGTATAAGGGCTAGGTGAAGTATAAAGGTGGTTGACCTTGACCCTATTTCCAAGGTCAAACAGGTACTATAGTAAGTTTGGTTTCTGCAGGATAACTAAAGATGTTTTTGACCTGGGGCGTTCATACTGCACAGGAATATAGCCTTCTATAAAAGCTAGGTTAAGTTTTGAAATGGGTGACCTTAAGTCTTGATCTAGGGCTTTCATATTGCACTGGAATATAGCCTTCTATAAAACCTAGGTCAAGTTTTGAAATGGGTGACCTTGAGTCAATTCCCAAGGTCACAGAGCCACATTAATGAATTTGGTTTCTGCTTAATAACTGCAGCATTTATTGAGCCAGAACTTTTATTTTGTACATGTCTATAGTATCCTATTAGGGCTCGATCAGCTTCAAAGAAGGGTGACCTTGACCTAATTTCTAAGGTCAGAAGGCCACTTTAGTGAATTTGGTTTCTGCATCTACTTCCCAGGGTCATGAGTTCCGTATTTAGTACTACCAACCCTTCTATAAGAGATAGGTTAAGTTTTGAAATGGGTGATCTTGAGTCAATTCGCAAGGCCACAGAGCCACATTACTGAATTTGGTTTCTCCTTAATAAATGCAACATTTGTTGAGCCGTTTTATTTTGTACATGTTTAAAAGCTTTAATTAGGGTTAGATCAGCTTCGAAGAATAGTGACCTTGACCTAATTTCCAAGGTCAGAACGCGACTTTAGTGAATATGGTTTCTGCATCCATTTCTCTGGGTCAAGAGTGCCCCATTTAGTACTATGGACAGGGTAATGACAGCGAACATAATGACGGTAGGGCTTTATCTATGTTTTACAAACATGTCTTGTTTTGTTATTATTATTATTATTATTATTATTATTATTATTATTATTATTATTATTATTATTATTATTATTATTATTATTATTATTATTATTATTATTATTATACTTTATACTTTGTGTGACTCATTGATATGTATATAATTTCATTATTTTTATCCATCAATTGTACAGTAATTGGTTGTCCATTTGTCCATACATCCCCAAAAATAATATAATATGAAGGATTACAGATCCCTCATGCTGTTTTCATTATGTGTCCAGTTTCCATTAAACTCATGCATTTTTTATTTACCATCATGATTATTTTAAACACTTCAATCTTTCTTTTTATTACTTTCAAGATAGCAGTAAAGGTTAGATTATAATGTTCGCCTTGAATCTGGCTATGTATGCACAAACTTTGCTGATAAAATGCAATAATTAAGGGTGAGTTGGAATGAGTACTGATGTACCCACAAGGTACATCTTCATTTACTTCACTTTGAACATTTGAGATAATAAACCACCAGTCCTGGAATGAGTGCCAATATTGTTGGTAACTAATACAACCATAGAATCTATGTTCAATAGTGTCAATATGGTTTTATCTATTGCATTTGTCAAATTATTTATTTTTCATGAAACTGAGCCTTTCAATGGTTGTGATTATTCTGTGTATAATTTTAAATTGAAAGTTTTGCAGTTAAGTATCTATGCAACATTTAAAATGGAGCTAAAATATTTCGTTCCATTTTCATCTGAGATTCCAAACTTGGTATTCCATTTCTGCACTGATTTTCGAAGTACAGTACATTTGTTTTGAAACTCGCCGTAAATATTCTTACTTGTTATAAATTTCACTGGTATCAATCTACCTTCGATATATACTTTGTACTGGTCATGTGGATACATGGTTTATGTCTTGGTCTTTTAAATTTTGTTTCCAGGTACGCGGAAATGCATCAATGAGGCCATAGCACAAAAGAATATTCATGTTCACATTAAACTTTCGCTGAAAGTTATCAAAAGGCAACAGTTCTCCTTGCTCATATGTTACGTCTTCCACAAACATTGCAACTTTAGCAAACCAATCTTGGTAAAAACAGATCTGCCATTCACCTTTATAAAGTCATTATACTAGACAGATTCTCTCAATATATCGTTAACCATTTTTGGTGGAGTCAACCATTTAAACCTGTACCATTCGTATAACAAATCTAGATAAAAATGTGGTACATTTTTATCTTCGTAGTCACTGGCCCTGGTTTTAGATAAATCTGCATGATTAATCTTGGTAAAAAAAAAGGTTCCTGCTCACTTTTTCACTTTCGGCTGTCATGTGCCATTATTCGTTTTACCGCATAGAGCTGCACTGGACTTCAAAATTTTTAAAAATTTAGTCCTCCTCTTTCAATGCTATGATACATCCCTAATCTTAACTTTAGGGGTTTTTTTATCCTAAATGACCACCCTCTGGAGTCGAACGCTTTTTTCAAAATCAGACCTGGGATGTGTTTAATATGGGTGAGCTGTAATTAATCTGAAATCAATCTTATGTTTTCTAGAATATATTTTCCCTTCATAAACCCTGTTTGGTGTGGATCAATTAGATAATTTACAAGTCGTTTTAGCGAATTGCTAAAACTTCAGCTACTATTTTATAATCCACATTCATTTGGGATATAGGTGTCCGGTTATTTAAGAAAAGTTTGTTCTTGTCTTTTTTTTGGGGGGTGCTATTACAGTTATTATTCCTCTGATCTGCTTAAAAGTGTCCCTGCTCATTCTAATAAACCTCAAGCATTCCGTTTCGATTTAAAAAGGACGCACTTAGTAGATACATTTGGAAATATAAAAAGCTATGTTGGGTATCTTTTGAGAGTCTTAAAACGAAGCTAAACTGAGACGCCTGCTTTAATTCCAAAAATGTTGATGCTTGTTGTGATAAGTGAACTAAACTATTCATTAAAGTTCCAAAGGAGACGATCCCAGGTAAATCTATTACAGTACCCCCGATATTTTCTATACCGTAATCAGTCCTCGGCTGTCCCGTCATTACTTCATAACAGTCATATTACCGATAATCTTTTCCCAAAGGTGAAATTTTTAATATCGACACTACCAGGGCCCTGTATTGCCCACCATAAACCAACCATACGTGCATCATAGTTCAATTCAGATTAATCGTGAAGAGATTTTAGGAATTTTAAAAAGTCTTGCTGTCACAAAGGCCACTGGCCCCGGCAGTGTCAGTGCTATTTTACTGCGAGAGGGGGCGCCACGCGACTCACTAAGAAGGCTGTTTACTTTGTCTTTATGCCAAAAAGTTTTCTCTTGTTCCTGGAAACAGGCCCTTCTCAACCTTTGCACAAGAAAGATGAAATAAACTTATGTAAAAACTACCGACCTATCTCCTTGTTAAGCTGCATTGGAAAATTGATAATAAAGATAGCCTTTATGAATGAACTTAATTTTTTAGAGAAAATCTACTGTTATGTCCTAAACAATCTGGGTTCATGCCTGAAGATTCAACTGTTACTCAATTCATTCCTTTAGCATGAACTTTCTCTTGCTGTTGATCTCCAAAAGGTGGTTTGGGTGGTGTTTTTGGATGTCAGTAAAGCATGTCACCGAGTTTGGCACCAAGGCTTGTTATTCAAACTGCAGCGTAGCAGAATTTCGGACTCCTTGCTTAAATGTTTCAAAAACTATCTTTTAAATGCCAGCAAGGAGTCGTTATCAACGGTAAATGTTCTCCTTGGTGTCTTATCAATGCTGGCGTACCTCAATGTTCTGTACTTGGCCCTTGTTAAGGAAATTGTGGATATCGTCCACTCCAAAATTAAACTTTTCGCTGATGACACTTCATTACATCTTACTGTTGATACTTCTGACTTATATGCAGCTAGTTTTAATGAGGAATTGTCCTCGGTTGATACGTGGTCTACTGATTGGATGGTAACATGTTAGGCCTTCAAAACGGTTGCTATGCTTATGTCTTGGAAGAGAAATAGAAATCAAGTCTTTCACTCTCCCTGAATTTTTCAAAATCATCAAATGGAGCACGCTGACCGCCATAAACAATTATACATAGTATTGTGTTCCAATCTTCGATGGAATGATCACATTAATTTTATTGTTGCTAAAGGTTCCAAAACAACTAAATATCATGAAATGTCCAGAGTTCCTTTTAGACAGAGAAATTCTAGAGATGGTATTTGGTAGTGCAGTCTGGAATTCCTCATACCTTAGCTCGTGCTTATCTAAGTGATATTATCTATTCCAATTAGAACCAGGCTGGATATTATACAAGACAAACTGACTACTAGCCTCATTTTAGAGCTAGAACAACTTCATTAAATAGCTCATTTTCCCTAGTACAACTAGACTTTGGAACCAACTCCCTCTCAATATTCAAAATTTAAGTTTTCATGAATAATTGAAGAGGCGCACATATTCGATAGTTGCCCGTTCAGTTCACGAAATTAAATTGTGCTGTGTTGATCAAAGATATATGAGTGTTATTCAAGGGAGACTCAGGATGGGCCGCAGCCAGTTGAATGCTCACTTGCATGCTATTTGTTTATGTGAATCTCCAAATCGTCACTGCGAGCATGGTGTAGAAGATACTTGGCATTACTTTTTTGTTTCTTTATTTTATACAATTCAAAGAGATAATTTACATACATCTGTTTCACATTTTGCTCCTTTTACCCTGCAAACAATTTCATACGATAACCGAATTATTCATTTGAAGGTAACAAAATCATAAGTAGATAACTACAGTGGCCATAGATGATATATTTGGTAACTTGCAGCCTTTCTGCCTGTCATGCCGAACTGTTGTGTCTTTCTTGAATTTTGTTGGCTTGGTGCATTAATTTGTTCCAATCCAGACTGAAAAACATTTCAAGTCATGGAGATAGGCGCCTAGCCGGGTGATGTCTTGTTCGTCTTGTCTTTTCGTCCATTCTCTGTAAGAGGGCTTATATAGGGCCCTCCTCATCTATTGTTTTCCATGGAAAAACATATTTGGTGAAAGTTGCCTGTGTATCTTTAGTTGTCATGGAATATGTATAATACAGTGGTGGATAATAATCAATGCTATGAGATATCACAATAGTATATATACCGCATAATCTGTGGATATAAAATTTACCTGTTTTCATTTTCGAAGTATAAAAGTCAAATACATTACTTTTTGGTGGGATTGTTTTCTTTGGGTGTACATAATTTAGTGAACAATAACCCATTATCAGACTAAAGTTCACCGATTTGCGCGGAGAGCATCGCTGAAGACAGACTGCCTGACATTGTTCAGCTGTGTTAGTCTTTTGTAAGCTGCACCCAGGTGAAGATAAGCTTCCAGTGATACCGCCAGAGGCATGTTTTGTCCATTCAATGATACCTGAAGCAAATCATGGATTCACAAGCTGCTTCCCATAGCCCCAGAACTACTACTGCTTTGATGATGATGATGATGATGATGATGATGATGATGATGATGATGATGATGATGATGATGATGATGATGATGATGATGATGATGATGATGATGATGATGATGATGATGCTGCTGCTGCTGCTGCTGCTGCTGCTGCTGCTGCTGCTGCCATTGTATGGGTACACCCCAATGGGTCAAAATACCATGAAAAGAGATACATGTACACACTCCCGGGCCGACTGTAGAACGTGACGGCCGGGGAGACAAGGAAAAACGTGACTGTGTGAAGAGCATGTGCTGAGTTGTCCTTAATACTCTCAACCCAAAATAAGCCCCACTCTGTTCCATGGGTATACCTAGAAGCGTGTGTGTACACTGTCCAGCCTATGGGTGAAATGGCTTTATAGAAGGTTTTTAGGCTTTCTCAAAAAATGAAAAGGTGAAATTATATGAATAACTAAAAAATTACTGGCGCATGACCACTTGAAAAAACTTAATAGGGATTCATCCAAGGCATAGTTATCCAAGTAAATCGTGCTGACATCCCACATTTTATAGTAATCAAGGGGAATGTACCCATCTACCAACTTGAAAAAGTGCCGTAACTGAAAAATGTTCATGAAAAATCAGGGATCTACAGTATCAACACCTGTCAAAAAACTTTCTTTGACCCTTCCACAAACTGCATTTAACTAACCTTCAGCACAATCTGAACGCAATCCCTATGGACTTGCATAGTAACCAATAGGAATGTAGAGATTAGTTCATAAGTACCCAAACTGAAAAAAACACGCAAAGTGAGGCACACAGAGTATCACTGCCAAGTGAACAATTTTGTTTGACCGTTTCATGAGTTTCCTTTCTGCCACGTTTCAGCACAATCCTTGAGGTGGTTATGGAGAAGAAGTCGAAAATAGCATTACCACACAAATACTGACAAAAATAGAAAAACTGCAGTGCCATCTTTTGAAGAAATTGAGGTCTAGGGACCCCACAAGTGATCCCATGGAATTTCAAAGCAAAAGACCATCCACTTTCGAAGATTTTGCCAAAACATGAAGAAAAACTTATCCCAATTTTTTTTTTTTTTTTAAATCCATGGAGCATGACCACTTGAACAAACCTGGTAAAGGTCAAACCAAGGTAGATGCCCACCAGGTTTGAAGTGAATCTGGAGTACGGTTTTGCCGAAGTAGAAATGTGAATGGTGGACGGACGATGGACACTCCTATAACCCCAGCTGACTTGTACATGTGTAGAGCCCTGCGGGGGTGGGGTTGGGGTGAGGGGTATAAGAACAACAACATAGTCGAGTCATGGTGATTGTGACCTGATCGACAGGTATTAGATATTGCTGAACATTCTGAGATCTATGTATTTCCCAATATGTAAATGTATGTATGTATGTATGTATGTATGTATGTATGCATGTATGTATGTGTGAAGGAAAAAGCGGCAAGAATTAGGCTAATATTGTATATATGTTATCTTCATCTGTTTAAAAGGAAACAAATAGTTAAGCACAGTAAATGCAATTCAAAGTATTTCAGCAGGTGGGTTACTTGTACAATTATTAAATCCTGGACACACCAGTAGTCATCCCAGAACTTCTTGAGTACCTCTTTGGGCACAACTGTTGTGGGGACAGGTAGTTCTTTCTGATGAAAGTTTTGTAACAAGATGTTTCGTATAACCCGAGAACAATATTGGTTGATAGAAACCATCGCTTCACTTAATTCAGTATGCAAATATATATTAACAAAATAATGAGCTAGATTTTTTAAAAAGATTTTTTGACATGGAATAATGACTTATGATTTTTTCAGCGTAAAATATTCCATGTTACGGTCTATTTTTTATTTGAGATTGGCTTTTATTCATTTTTCCAAACAAACAAACAAACAAAAAACTCTCAAGAAGTTGTACGTCGATCGACCGGTTACCTAGCTCCTAGTTTAGTAACCTGTACATTTCTATTATAAAGTGAGTATTGATAGAAATAAACACAGGGCGCTCTGGAAACATGTTTTCAAAGAAATCTTAGGTCTACATGTACAAAAATGTATTCCTCTTTGCGCAATAGGATATTGTCTTTAAATATATATCAGAAATAAAACTAAAGTAGATAAAAACAAGAGGACTGTGACGGACCACTGTCCACCTGACCTCGCAGGCAAAGACTAACACCACCTTCGCTCTTGCAGAGTTACGTCATGAAGTCCAATTTCAAAAGATTAGTTTCAGCCCAATAATTTCCTGAGTTAAGACAAAGAAGATATTGCTAATTTGTTCTGGAGAACTGGGAAATTAGAGCAAGATCACCTTTATGACAATCTAAGAGGTAAGCCTCCAAATGTGTTGCTGGGTTATCCTGAACCAATGCCCCACCCCATCTGAAAGAAGGAAAGTGATGAAAACATATAACTTACCTGGAGGAACCGACCTTTGCTCACACAATATGTATACCATGAAAATTAATCATTGCTTACGGTGTGCCACTCACCAGATTTCATTTCGACTGGTCTGAAGAAACAACGAATAATCAGTACCACGGAGACTAACCCAATACTTTTGCGAAAGAAGAAAATGTATTCATATTGACAGAAATTTTCTTTGATGATGTCTTCAGATTCTGAGGGCAGCTTATCCTGTTTGCCTCTTTTTCAAACGCTGAAACGAGAAAACACAATCCGATATTATGTATTATTTTCATTCATCAAACTTTGGTAAACTATGTTTGAATGCAACACTCTTTGTGGAAGTAGATATTTATTTATATGTAATCAAACTTTTAAATGACCACAATTGGAATTCAACCTAAACCTGGAACCCTAGGAACTGTATGAAACAGCAAATTCAACTGAACCTGAATCCGAAGCGAAGAACGGCTTCCAAGTGTATATTATGTGCCGACGACTTGCATTATTGACTGAAAATGAAGACCAACTGAACTGTATGCTAAATATTGCCCAAGTTTTTGTTTCAAAATGGAATATAACTTTCAACTGCTCTAAATCTAAAGTCATGGTTGTAGGTAAAAGAGTAGATTTAAACAAAAAATGGATGTTGGATGATAACTTTATTTCCGAATGTAAAACATATAAGTACTTAAGTAGCATTATTGTTTCAAGCTCCCGGAAAGACTCACCACATGTAAAAGAACTGCTCGTTCCCAAGCGGACACGTTTGAGAGGATATTTAAGTAGTATACTTACATCCCATCAAAATGTAAACCGTGTACGTTTTGGTAATACTATGTGGAAGAGCATAATCTTGCTGTCAGTTTCATATGGTGCTGCAGTTTGGGTGTGTAACACGAAAGAATCTGAGGCGTTTGTAAAATCATTACAATGTGCAATGGCTAAAGCCACTTTGCAGGTTAACTCTTCACCTTCAATGGCCGCGACCATAGGTGAGCTAGGGTGGTTGCCTTTCAATGTTTATTTGGAACACATCAGAGTTAAGTACTTCCACAGGATGAAATTTGATTTGCCAGACACAAGGCTGTGTAAACAAATCTTTGATTCTTTGTTTGAGCCTAATAGTGGAAACACTCCTGATGCATGGCCGTATGTGGATGAAATGAGAAAAACGAAAAATGTATGTATGGACCGTGTTTTCCGATCGACAAATCCAAATTGGTTACGTCCTTTTGTAAAATTATCCATCGAAGGGTATAAATTACATTTTTTTTTCAGAAAATGGATGACAAAGGTCGCTTGATTGGTACCAAATGTTTAAACGGTTTACTTTCGGTGAGAAATATTTATTCAGTGTGGACAATTTTGCTGGTGTAAGATTGAAATTTCTGGCCTGAACAGGATGTTTGGGTTTAGGTGAAGATTTGAAAAGATGGAATATTTCTGATGGTAAATGTGTTTTGTGCAACAGTGCTGCGGAAGATTTACCCCACTTTTTATTTTCATGTCCAGCACACAATCAAATACGATCAGAAATGTATGTATGTTTAGAAAGAGAGTGCAGAACGCAATATTTTGACCACGTTTGGCAACGTTTTTTGGCCTCTTCCTTGAATAATAAAATTTGTTGGCTCCTTGGTGAGCATCTCTACGAATTTGGCCCTGAGATTGGCGACGCTTTTGATCGTATCTCTAAAGATAAAGTTAAAGCTTGGCACTTTAAGAGGCAGTGAATCAGTGACCCCTAGTCTGACCCAACTGTATAGTTCATGGCAGGAATCATATGTGAAGTTATTCATTTTTGTACGTTGTAAATAGCAGCTGTAAATAGACATGTATGTAGACATGTTTTTATGTATATTGAATGCGGGCGCAAGCAGTGACGTTCCACGTGACACTTGTTTGTGAATGGGTATCTTTTTAACTTCTCAATTATGTGTTTTATGCAAACTGTGAAAATTCTGTGTTTCAGACGCACCACGAGTTCTGCCCTGCTCATTGGTGCCCCCGGTGTAAAGGGGTAGATTCTTAAATAAATAAACAAATAAATAAATAAATAAATAAATAAATAAATAAATAAATAAATAAATAAATAAATAAATAAATAAATAAATAAATAAATAAATAAAAAATAAATAAATAAAATAAATAAATAAATAAATAAATAAATAAATAAATAAATATATAAATAAATTAAAAAATAAATACAGAAAGAAATATTAGCGGCAATCTCGAAATCCCATAATACTTTACCTTGCAGAGCAAACACTGTAAAATGAGCATTCCATAATAATCCTAATAAACACATTTTACTTCCTGTGTGAATTACGACAATGAGGCAGGAGGCACAATATTTCTGTGCCATAGATTAGTTTGGCTTAACCTTTAGTCGACAAGAGAATACTATAGTATAGAATCTGCAAAACTTCACATTCTTTTCTGAATTGATGCTGTATTCAGGATCAATGTGCATTTTGATGACTTCAAATCGTTTCTGACTAATTTCTTACAAATTATGCCAACTTGCTCCATGAAATCAATACGAAACAGATCTGCATGCCCTTTGCATCCAATGCAACGCACATGGACAACTTTAAAGAAACGGCCATAGCAGGCATAGCTCGTGATGAGGTCTTTTCTGTAGCCGCACATACTGTCTGCATTGGGTGGGTAAGCTAAGATCAAGTATACATAAGGCAAACGGTGGCGGTATAGGTTTTTTAATAATAAAAAAAAAAAGACATTGAGATCCTTGACGATAATGTTTTAAATAATCGAGAAGACGAGTTTGAAAGATTGTGGATTAAAATCAAAATAGGTTCTCGAGTTATTATCATCGGTACCACATACTTTCTCAATGACAATGTTGATAATGAACAGAGTACTACACTAGGTAATGAAATTTTGGAAAATATATCCTCTCTTAACAGCAGAGGCCATGATTTTACTTTATATGGTGATTTTAACGGTAGACTTCCGGAGTACAGAGATAGTGCCAGGCACAGTTTTAATGGTGATTTGTTACAGAATATTATCAACACATCTGGTTCTTACGTTATGAATAGTTACCGTGGGTGCTCTGGTAAATATGCTTGGCATAGGGGGAGTCCAAAATCTACCATTGACTACGTTTTCTGTAACGATATATTGTACAAACAGGTGCGTGCAGTGTACATTGACAAAGAATGGACAATGGACATTGGCAGTGACCACAATACTTTAAATATTATTTTTCATCCATTTTCACAAAATACCCGTTCTGAACCCAGTCTTATCAGAGGCCAGCCATGCACGAAATGGAATATTTAAGATAATAGCGATTGGTCTGCTTTTGAACTAGAACTAAACATTGAACTGGTATCCTGGAATTGTAATGATTTCCTTTCAGTAGATGATGCTTGGGAGAATTGGAAACTTTTGATTACACAGGCTCCAGACAGGGTAATCGTTAAGACATGTATAAATGAATACAAGAAGCAAAATGTTGATCCGATCATTAAAAGTCTTATCGAAAGCCGCAGAAGCGCCAATAGATTATTCAGATATTGGGCTCGCCATGAATATATAGATAATGATAGTCCGCAAGCAATTTGGGAGGAATATCTTCGAAGAAAACGTCTGGTTCATGATAGAATTAGAGAGAAAAGAGTGAATAGTAAAGTAAGAATTATGATCTTGAATTCTCAGAAAGGTACAAAAATACCCGTGCTTACTGGCGTATGTTGAAACGTATGAATGGTAACTTGAAGCATCCCCTGAGGATACGACATCCTGATAATACAGAGGTGATTATTGATGACCCTAAAGAGATAAATAAGATACTAGGCGAATATTGGCCAAGTTTGGGTAAAGCTGATACGGAAACTCAACATTATGATAATTTGAAAGAAGATGTCCGCAATTTACTTTCATGTACAAGCAATGGCAACAGCGTCACTGGTATTGTCATAAATGAGAATTTTGTTTATGATGCCATTTAAAAGCTTAATAAAAAATAAGTCATATGCAGCTGATGGCATTCCTAATTATTTCTTGAAAAACGGAGGGTATCGTCTTGTAAAATCTCTTGCAGAAATGTTTAATTATTTCAAACTTTTGGAACGCTTCCCGAACAGTTGGTTTAGAGGAGCTATAAAACCATTACATAAGGAAGGTAATAAAGAAAATTTGGGAAACTATAGGGGTATCACTCTAACATCCAATGTATATAAAGTGTTCGCATCTGTAGCTGAGCGTCAAATGATGAAGCACTTTGAAAGTCATGATGTTTTGGGAGAACTGCATGGTGCATATCGGAAAGACCGAAGGTTAGAAGATCAAGTGTTTGTATTGAAAGGGCTGTGCAGTTTAAGAAAAGATCAAAAACAAAGAACATGGTTAGCTTTCCTCGACATAAGTAAAGCATTTGACAATGTCAATAGAGACCGACTGTTTCCCTCACTCTGGAAAAATAGTATTGAAGGTAAGGCATGGCGCCTCGTTTACAATCTGTATGAAAAAGTTGAAAATAAGGTATTTTTTGGTCCACATGAGAGTGAATGGTTCGAGGTTATCAGTGGTGTGAAACAAGCATGCATAAATCCACCAACGCTCTTCTCAATAGTTATTACAGATCCAGAAAGAATGTTGTTTGATAAAAACCTTGGCATTTCATTCCAAAACGAACTCATACCAGCTCTTTTCTATGCAGATGATATTGTACTGCTGGCAGATAGTGAAGCTAAATTACAGAAAATGCTTAATGTTGCACATTGTTTTACTGAGAAGTGGGGGATGAAGTTTAATGGTGATAATTAAAAAAAATATGGTCGTTGGCAAAAGGATTGACAAAGAAAAAACATGGAAACTAGGTAATCTGAACATTTGTGAATGCGAAACCTTTAAGTACCTAAGGGTTATTTTTACTAGAAGTCTGGCAGACAGTGCTCATATCAAACAATACCTGAAGCCCAAGGCACAGCGTCTCAATAATTATATTAGTAGCATTTTGGCAGGCCATGACAGTATTAACAAAGAATAATATTATGGCCCTTCAGTGCAAGTGACTGCACGTCCATTTGTTTTACATCCACTTCCCCTTTCTTTTTCAAGCACGTTTTATTTCATTTGTATATGGTGCAGTGCGTGACCCCTCCAAGTCCCACAGAGCTTGAACTTTGACAAAGAAAGAAAAAATGGAATTTCAGAAATTTGAAGGATGGTTATCAAACTTGAAAAGAGTCTTTAGAAATAGAATTTATCGTTACAAATCCCACATTAAGAATTTCAATACGGTTAATCTAAAACAGCCTAAAGTTTCTAAAGCAGTCAAAGAACTACAAGATAGATTTGTAGTCACTAACATAGATAAGGCAGGTAACAATTTTGGGATCATCTGCAAAAAATATTATCTGGATGTTTTGAAAAAGGAACTTGGTATAAACAATATTTCAGACATAAGAGGAAATGACGTTTATAAATTACACAAACAATCCATTGATAATTTGATTGATGCACATAAAGATGAGATGAAAAGGAATTTTAATATCAAAATTTCTGAAGAGGACTCCTCTATTCCACTTTTGTTCTGGATACCCAAATTACATAAAAACCCTTTTAAATCTAGATTCATAGCTGGTGCTTCAAAATGTACTACAAAGCAATTATCAAAAGAAGTAACATTGTGTTTGACTGCAATTAGGAATCATTTTCGTAAATACTGTAATGCAATTTCTAGAAACTGTGAAATAAATTGTTTTTGGAGTATTAACAATTCTTCCGAGTTTGTATCTAAAATCAAAGATGTAAAGGCAAAAAATATCAAATGTTTTGATTTTTCTACACTGTACACAAATCTACCCATAGATGAAGTCAAAAGTTCACTTTCAGAATTAATTAGCAAAATGTTTAAACATAATGGTAAACCATACATAAATATCAATTCATATACAAAGAAAGCATACTGGTCACACAATAAATATTCAAAAAGTAACGTTAAATCTTACACTGTTGAAACTTTGATAGATGCTATAAAATTTCTCTTGGATAATACTTTTGTTCAATGCGGACCACTGGTTTTTCAACAAATAAAAGGCATTCCAATGGGTAGCAACTGCTCCCCTTTACTGGCAGATTTATACTTAACCTGGCTTGAATTTAAGTATATGAATAAATTGATGAAAAAGGACTTTCAAATGGCTACAAAATTATCAAACAACGCAAGATATATTGATGACATTGCTTGTGTAAATGTACAAAATTTCAGTGAAATTGCAAAAGAAATTTACCCAAAAGATATCCCTTTGGAGGGTAACAATTCAGATGGTTTCAGAGATGTGTTTTTGGACTTGGATATTCAGGTCACTAATGACAGGTTTTGTATTAAAGTCTATCACAAAATAGATGAGTTTAACTTTGAAGTAGTTAATTATCCTTTCCCGGACAGTAATATTTCCGATACTATTGGATATAATACATTTTTGTCACAAATTTTGAGATTTGGTCGTATTTGTTCTAAATTTCAGGACTTTGCATCAAGAACCAAATTTATTTACAATAAACTTGAGTCAAGAGGATTCAAAGGTGTACTTTTGATCAAATATTTCTACAAATTTTGCTGTAAATATCCCGAGATGGTTAGAAAGTTTGGCTTCAATAGTTTTAGAGATTTTAGACTTGCTTGTTTTGCAACTTAATTTCATCTTTTGACACCATTATGTTTAAACGTTCACCTTTCGGACATTTTAGGCTAGCTTGTTTTCTGTTAGGTAAACCCCCAGGGGCTACAGGTAGCAAGAATCGGCCTACGACAGTTACAAGCTTGCCTAATTGTACTTGATATCTGTTTAATATTTTCATTGCATTCTTTTGACATAAATACAAAAGACTTCCATTCTTTTCTGACTTGCCCTATAATTCTACTGTTAACATCCAAAGATTATTAAAAAGTCTGGCTGCAATAACCTACAGTTTTTAGACTTGTCTGTTTTGCTACTTAACTTTATCTTTTGGCATCTTTCTGTTTTAATATTCACTATCAGACATTTTAGGCTTACATGTTTTCTGTTAGGTAAAACCCCCAGGGGCTACAGGTAGCAAGAAGCGGCCTTCGACAGTTGCATGTTTGCCTAATTGTACTTAAAATCCTGTTAAGAAAAATTGTTTTGATAGCATGTTTTTGGCATAAATGCTAATGACTTCCATTCTTTTCTGACATGCCTAAATGCACATTTACTCACTATTAAAAAATTACTCAAAATTGACAGTATTTTCTCAAGTGTCACAAACCTGACACATTAAGTTGACACATTGACTCAGGGTTGGCAGTTAAATAGAGCTTAATTGTTTGAGGAGTAGGTGTCATCATGGAGTTTATTTTACATCTCTGGTACAGGATGTACATTGTTGCAGTCCTTGTTAGGATTTTCCTTGGTTTGTACAGGTGGTCTAGCTGCAACTGTTTATTTTACAATCACTGGGACTGAATATAATGCCCCAGCTTGTTTCCACTTCAGTTAAACATTGGCGGATGGTTTAACTAGGAAAAGCTGTCCAGCTAGAAAAGGTACATTTTGGTTCAGGGGTAAGTCAAATTGTTCTTATCTGAACCTGTACTATGAAAATTTGGTAATTATGGTTTGTTTGACAGGTGTTCTTCTTTGATATGAAGCTCTGCATTTACAAGCAAAACTTCACATATTTAGCTAATTCATCAATTGCCACGTTCATATTTATTCATTATTATGTGGGATGTCTTTGCTGAATATTTAGCTTAGGCAAGGAGCCGCTACTCAGAGAGACGTGTACGGGTAAAAGGCTCCGAAACATGTCGAGTAGTTACCCGCTGAAGACCCTTTAATTTATTTGGGCTGATACAGCCTATGTCAAAATTTTACAGAGGAACGTGTGCAATATAGACAATAGTATATCCATATATATATACAGGTTAGACAGGGACAGGTTAGCTTATGGAGAGTAAAGAGTTCGAACTGCGGAATAGGATATTGACTACTAGGAAGTGGTTCTGGGCAAAAAGAAACAAATACAATAAGGTAAGGTGACCAATCAGATCGTTTGGTCAAGCAAAACACCGACAGAAATGCACGACCAAATGTACCTGCAAGGATTCGCGTGGTATGTGCATTGTAAAAAGGCTATATTATCTCAATTTGCGCTGACAAACATGTACGATTTCATTTCCACCCGGCGTGACGTTCACATAATACGAGGAGAAACCACGAAATCTTTTTGCTTGAAAGTTGTCGAAATGAAAGTTCTGGGGATATTTGCGAGAGCGATGTCAGCCGGTTCGGACTGGAGTTAAATATCTTTGTGTTTACTATGATACAATGAGTGGGGGTTTACGCTACAGTGCGCGCATGCAGTTACCCGCGGTATGCTTCACGAGTCTGTGAAAATGGCCAGCGGGTTGCGTTTGTGACGTCAGTAACACTTTCCCACATCGGACCATGATCGGAGAAAATTAGCGCGCTTTCCTGTCGCAAATGTGATGCACTTTTGGAGCTAAAAAAGAACACTATTCAAAAATGAAATTTAACATTTTGGTCTTCAGATATCATTTCTAGCAACCGTAAACATCAACTTTCTAATTTGTAGTGCTCATTCAATCAATAGGAAAATTAAATTAAGACAACTTGTCAATGTTCACCAGTTATGCCTCTACTAATAACATTAAATTTAATGATACTGCCATCTTACTTTACCTTCTGAACTCTCAAATATAATTTCAGTCATAATTATCTCTGTGTGCCACTGTTTTTTTCAGGAATTCTTTCTTCTTTCTTTACCGGCAGCTTTTCCCGACATTCATTTGGACACCATTACACCAAAAAACTCCAAACTTGGCATGATTACAGTTTACACCTTCATATATAGAGTCTGGCCTTTTTGTCAAGAGGAGTTAACATTTTGAAAATTATACAAATTGGGGTCATTTGAATCTCCACATCCCACAGAAATGGGTCTGGTAGCTGGGGACATCTGGTTGCAAAAAAAAAATGTTGGCGGCAAGCTGCTGAAGCAATACACTGGTCTGGTTTTGTAGCTGGTGACATCTGGTGACTGAAAAGTACAGTTCAAGGTATTGGAAAGTTGCTACGCAATAAGTTCTCCCTCAGTGGAGAGCAAGGTAAGATCTGGAAAAGTCAATAGTTCTCATTGAAGTGTTGACCTAAGCATGAAACTTCGTACATATGAAAAACAAAACATGCAACTGAAGGAGCAAATACGTTATAATGTCGCTATACCCCCACATCTTGTATGGTGGCTGGCAATAAAGAGGGCCAGTCATAGATGTACGCTATAGTATGTCCTGCTGTGTGGATGAAAAGTCACACTTAGAAATGTCCCCAGGGTATAAATTGGCTCCTTCCTGTTGAACATTGAAATAGCCAAATTTTGTTGTCACATTTTCACAACAATGGAAGAAGTTCATAATACATGCCACCGCTATACTGTACTTCACACCTTGTAGTAAGCTGGGAAAAGATGGGCTTTCGAATGACAGTGTGCTCCTGTATTTGTCAAATGACATAGGCATATGCAGGCCAAACGGAGAGCTGCAAGATACATCTTAAAGCAGGGCACCAGTTTCACCGCACGCTGCATGATTGAATGGTTTGTATGGTAACTTACTGATCAAGCTAGTATAAATCAACTAACTACCTACTAGCAGATATGCATGTCACACACACACACACACACACACACACACCTCTACCTTCTAGCTCCAATAAGGAGGGGTCATACCAGTCACACAGGAGATCAGATAAACACAATTCTTGCTTATACTTTATGCATGGAAGCAGATCAAATTGTTGGATTTTACAGTTTGGTGGAATTTAGTGTCAAGGTAGACTTTTTTGGGGTGGGTTGTAGGGTGAAACTACATGTAGTAATGAAAAGTTTCAGTGCCTGTGCTCAATCTCAATCATAAATCTGCGTTCCACAATGTTCCCTCACTGCTGAATTAGCATACGTAACAGTGACATAACTTGTGGACACTTTCAAAGTGCAGTTGTGTCTTTGGCATCATCAGAGAGGCACACACATACTCTATGGATACAAGCTACTTCAGCTGACTTGGGTAGATTTTATCCCAATAACTGTGACGGTACACTACAGGTTGTTTTTCAAATATTGTATGGTATTTTGTGGTAAACTATTTTTAGCTAGTCTGACGTCTGTATTCTTCTCTGTTGAGCGACAGAGTGATTCCAGTGAACTTGACTGGCTGTCATTGGCTAATTATTGCGTGCCAGCGGTGCTTATTAGAAGACTATTCATACGTAGAAACTGCAAGCTAAGTATGATTATACTTCCATACATGTTTTTTATGAGGTGGTTGATAGTCTTGAAAATCATGCATATTAGTGTCATTTGAAATTTAAAGTTTGAATAGCTTCAAAACTATATAGTGGCACCTTTACCTATATACGTTATAGGTAAAGGTGCAACTGCAACTTCAATTCGTAGGTTTGTGCTCCAGGTGCATCCAATGAACCACAAACAGAAGTTGCGAAATTTTACTTTATACTAAAAACTATTCTAGAACATACAAGTCATGGCATTAAGTGATTCCAATATCAAGGCCACCCTTCGTGCAATTTTGAAGCAATTGCCAAGTGTGTTTACTTTGCTTTGTTTTGGACTTGTCCGAAACAGTGTGGGAAACATAAAATATGTTGCTGTTTCGCATAGTAAATATATTTTGTGTAAATTACCTGTTGATAATTTATTGAAAGTACACCGCCTACTCTGAATGAGCACTTTGAAGGTATAGGACTGCTTTTGTCATGCTGACATTATACCTATTGAATTAAATTCTGTTTTCAAGAGGGATTAATATAGGGCATCGCTCTGTTTCCCAATTGCTTTTCTTCAGAAATAAAAATATGTTAAAACCAAATTCTGTTTTTTAGATTTTCTCGTATCATTTCATGAAGTTACATTATCTTTGGAGTCCATCAAAATGTGAAAGTTGTTCTCTTCATATAATTTGAAGAAGCAAGGGAAACAATTTAAAACACTTTTGTAACTATGCTGGGCGGTGGACTTTGTTGACGTTTGCCTCCACTGACAGACAGTATGTCCTACAACAGACTCAAAATAATCTCTTCATGTTATATATATATATGTGTGTGTGTGTGTGTGTGTGTGTGTGTGTGTGTGTGTGTGTGTGTCTGTGTGTATTAATCACGCATTCATGTTAAGGTAGAAGACCCAGACAAATTGCATGGCCAGAAAGTCTGAAGATCATCTGATCATTGGTTTTTGAGATGCAGAAAACAGGAACGGTGGCTGACAATGGACGGGACATCGACAACCATCCGTCCTACAATCTCAGCTGAGTCACAAGTCAGATGAGGTAAAACCGGTATATCAGGAGTAGATTACAATTCCTGCTCCACAATCTAAAATACAATTTTTTTGTTCATGCTAGTTTATCTAAGTAATTTACTAATTCATTTGTTACACCTACAGACGTAGAAGCAGTGTGTCTGCTAATCATATCAGAGAGGTGTTTACTAACGGTTAGCTCCCAATCCCGTGTGTTCAGAGATATTCGTTTCCATCGACAAAGAAATATTTTCCGGAAATTTGTACATCAGTTTTCTTGATGTACAACTCTCCTTTTCTATCATGCCACCCAAATATTTGGTCTAAAACACGTTTACTGGCAAAATTCCTGAAAGGTATTCAGGAGGAAACAAAATGCCAAACCTGACTCCTTAGTGCGTAATACTAATATGAAGGAAAATAATAGAGTTGAGTTGACGTAAGACAGTTGTCAACGTATAAATGTCAAGTTATTTTAATTGGTTCCCTCGCTTTTCATCTGAAACACAATTTTCATTTCTACAACCACACGTTCATCTGCTTGAATCAAAAATTAATATATTCATAATATTTCTGTACAAGAAAGGCTTTAAAATTGAGAATAAGAATTGATGCGCCTTCTTTCGTGGTCTACCATACCTTTAAATTGAAAATATTATCTTCATTCACAGCACAAAATTTCTACTAATAATCTGTCGGCCTAATTGTATTTGTTTCTTTTTGCCCAGAACCACTTCCTAGTAGTCAATATCCTTTTCTGCAGTTCGAACTCTTTACTCTCCATAAGCTAACCTGTCCCTGTCTTACCTGTATTTACATGGAATTACTATTGTCTATATTGCACACGTTCCTCTGTAAAATTTTGACATAGGCTGTATCAGCCCAAATAAATTAAAGGGTCTTCAGCGGGTAACTACTCAACATGTTTCGGAGCCTTTTACCCATACACGTCTCTCTGAGTAGCGGCTCCTTGCCTAAGCTACATATTCAGCAAAGACATCCCACATAATAATGAATAAATATGAACG
>OZ026615.1:32905102-32945102 GCA_964020975.1 Hermodice carunculata | reverse complement strand
TTTTTGGGTAAAGCAAATAAATCAAAACAAATCAGTGATAAAGTTGAATCATTACTTGCTTCAGAAAATCACGCTAAAGAAGACACCATGAGGTTTACCTCATGGTTGCTTGCGCGTGGGAAATTTTTGTGGCTAAAATAGATTAAAAACACAATTTTCATTTTTGTAGCAGTCCCACAATATTTACTTATATTAGAATAATTTTGCAAATTCGCAGACATTTCTGTCTTGGAAAGGGGGGGGGGGAGGGAAGCATGTCCGTGCAACAACAATTCACCATTTTGAAATTGTGCGCATACATGTCTGCTCAAGCGATAGCCCTGACATAATTAACGCTGATGTAAAGGCATGCACCTTTGTCCTTTTGAAATTACTAGAAATGGTCAAGCGTTAAAAATGTCGTCTGCACCTTTTTTCATAAAATTTGAAACGGGCAATTAGATTCACAGAAAGCGCCAAGAGGAGTTAAACAGATTTATCTTCACATAAATATATACAATCATTGGAAGCTTGCAGCGTTGTCCGTAATTTGATTTTTTTTCCTCGTATGATATGTACACCCAGGTGCCTACAAATGTGAGCACACAGACAGAGAACAAAACCAACAAAGCTAGTTTTTACGATTTTAATGCTGCCAAAGAAACAGTAAAAGCAAAATACATATGGCCAGAACAATGAAACATCACCATACATACATGTGCCGTAGAAGTGGAAGTGTCAGTCAAAACCATAATCATGATTTGGAACACATGGCAGTACATAAACCCGAAACATGTAATACTAACCTGCAGTATGGACCATAAACCATACGAATTTAATATGACTTTAGAAACCACATTTCTGCACAACACAAGTTCAGCAGTAATCATCCATGGTTGTATTTAAAAGCCAATAATCAGACGTCTAGTTCTCTAATTTCAAATCTTTGTGCACATTACCATCATTATTGCAAAATCGTATATTTTTAGAAAAAAATATTTCACACAAATCCAAACAGTGTTTGATTGGAAATATCCTCAGCTTGAAATGCATATGTAGCAATAATATTATCAGTCCTTTTACAGAAATAAATCGTGTTAATAGTTAACACTGTTTTTCATCCAATATTGTACTATAATCATTTATCATTGTAACAGTAGATTTGTACGTTTTATCTTACTGTTATGGTAACACTTATTTTTCCAATTCTTTTGACATATTGTGCAAACCTTTGTACTGCCTACGTTTGTGTCAGTAAGCATCCAACCATACAACCTTTACCACCTTAGACAATAAATATGTTAAAGCTTCAAATAAATACAGTCAATAAACAATAAAATATTTTCGAAATGCAAGTTTACCCATGTTAAACTTGCAAATGATGTATTTCGATGCGCCGGTTTCAATCCTGAAAGTTTTGTTCGCAGCAGTCTCTTTCCGCAGCTTGATGCCCCATCATTTACTTTGTTATTCTTCATTTGAAGTACCTGTGAATTAAAGAATGAAGGAAATCGAATTTGTCAATTAAGCGGATGGACTTGTCTTATCGTTTTTTTTTTATCGGCTGTGTCAGAAAACCAAATCAGCCTTCGGATAAACTGGTCAGGCAACAAAATACATTTTCAAGTTTTATTTCAACAAGACATCAAGCGGTTATTTTGCGAAACCGTTATATCTCGACACTTGTTAAATGCACAATATTTACGTCTGGGAAAGAAGTCAGAAGACCGACTGACACTCTTTTCAAGGCAAGCTAAATTATAGATGGATTAACTTATTGTAAGCCCACGTCTGTATGGACTGGTTTAACACAGTATCATGCTGGCGGCCACAGCTTGATAACAAACCCAAGAGGTAAAATCAAATGGAGTTCACACATGTAAGAAATACATTAAGGATACAAATATCAGTTTCTATCTTTCTTTTTACTTTATTTGAAAACTGCAAATTTCAAGAAAAATAACGATGGTGCAGATGCCATTCGAAATTTGCCACATAAAGTTTGAAATATATATATAACGAGGTGCGAGTCTTCTCTTCTCTTCTCTGACCCGTGACTTCGACCTTGTTACTACAACTCTCTCCATACGGGTCATGATTCAATGTAAGTGGCACAAGTTGCGGAAGGGGCACCGTGTATGTCAAGTGGCACACTATGTACCGTGTTTATGACATTTTATTTAATAGATAGTTATTTGGCGTTTTCAATCAGACCAGCGGTGTTGTCTAGTACTCCAGGATTAAAATAAATAGTTATAGTCTCAATCTCGCATCCTAATACACACACGAATGGAAGTTACATTATTCAATATTTCACAAACACAGGGTTTCAAGTATAAAACCCTGTATTTGATCACACAAAACCTGGGTCTTTAAAAACTTTGGGTTTTGTACATGCAACCCTGGGTTTCGTTGCAAAAGTCGAGTTTCCTCCGCAAAACCCAGGGTTTCATTAGAAAGCCTGATTGTTTTGTCACAAATTCTAGCCGTCACATTCGCGCGCAACAAAAAGTATTGGAAAAAAAAAAAAAAAAAAAAAAAAGCCCTACAGTCATGTGATTGGAATTGGGCCTAACAAGCATCCATCCGCATGAAAATTGTACGCAGATTCCAATCTTATGTTTTTTACTTTTGAAAAAAAAAAATGTTTTAAGAGATTTATTGTTCCCCGTATAAAATGGCGTTAAGGTATATTTGTGCCATCACAGTCGGGCTTTATTTACTTGCAGAGCTTCCCTTAATATAGCTACAGCCCCGAAACCCTGGGTTTTGTACATAATGTAAATAACTCAGCAAATCACAAATCTGCATACATTTTCAAAAATCCTGGGTTTTGTCAATCAAAGTTCTCCATCAACTGTGAATAAATGTACGATTTTCAGTGCAAAACCATGGATTAGGTATATTTTGTGAAGCAAACTATTCACAAAGTCATTACCTCCATCAGCTGTGAATAAATGTGCGAGTTTCAGTACAAAACCATGATTTTGTATAATTCGTAAAACAAAAAAGCAAAACTTTGGGTTATGAAATCAACAAATCTATGGGAATAGTGACGTCAGAAAACCCTGGGATTTGTAAATTGTAGTTTTTGATGACCGAAGCCCAGGTTTTTGCGAAGAGAAATTCAGCACACGGGGTTTTTAGACTATAAGCTGTGTCCGAAACCCTTTGGTTTTTTCATTTAACCCCGAGTTTTGTAACAATACCCCTGAATTTTGTAAGAAAATACATGCTATTGTTATTCTAAATTTCAAAAGCTGTGAGATTTGTCATAGAAAACCCAGTGTTTTATGTATGAAACAACTTCAAGTCAATGGTCATGAGCTACACAGGGAATGAAATGCTACCTCCGATTGGTTGTTGTATATGCATTTATAACTTAGAAGATGTATGGAAAATTCGCAAAATTTGGGTTTTGACTTAAAAAATCCCAGGATTTCGTGAAGGTACAAAACCCAGGGTTTTAATACTACATGCAATACAAACAGCATTGTACGTTCTTAACAAAATAATTGACCTAACCCTAACTTTTCCTAAAATCTGAAGATTATAAGGACAAAACCCAAAATGTTGCTTACCTATTCGGTTTCCTTGTTGTGGTGGCTACCTTTTTTTTTTTTTTTTTTTTTAACAAAATGACTGGTGAATTTTGGTGACTGGATGAAAGAAATGAAAGGAAAATTTTAAAACTAGTGCTAGCAGTAGTACGAAGGAGTAATTCTCATCAAAGTAAATGCGGCACTATCCACTGTATATATACATATGTTTCTTAATGTTTTCAGTGGATGGCATAAAGATTTTTTTCTTACTCATTGCATGATGTATGAATATTTTGTGTTTATTGACAATTGTGGTCACATTGATTTTCCTGTATAAGTACACCTTGGCATGTAGGCCTATGACTGCATGAGTTGCAGATATATCACTGGCATTATCATAATAGCGATCTGACGGAGTCTCACCGCCTCTGAGTGATATATTGGCAACAATGAATGCCACGCCGTACTTAATTCCGATTATAATATGGTTTCAAGTTCAAAATCCCCGAAATTTGACGCAAAAAAAGGGATTAAATGGCCTATTTTCACCCGTTATCATCGCTTTTTTATGCCGTTCCCATTTCCTTGCATACTCCCTGCACTGCAAAATTTACCGTTTTGGAGATGAGCGGGGTCCTATTTGGGAGGGTTGTATATGTGAAGATTGTACCGCTGTGAATTAGAACCTTCCAAATAAGCCTAGGCTCAAAATATTGATCATAAAAAACAGAGACCTAAGTATAGGCCTATAATAATAATGGCGTCTTAGGCCTACATTTGGCTATCCTGCAGATATAGTTTTTGGAAGCTTTCTGGAACGTAAAAAGCCTCATAGGGCACCCCTGGACGAACGCTGTCCAACAAATGTGATTACCTGAATGAGGTCATGTGACAAATCAATATATTACGGTTGAAAGTGAACGATGATGGCAAACAGGCAAATTCGACGTGTACTGGGCATATATATTGAAATACCTCATGTTCTGTTTGGATTAATTTTACTGGACAGAGGTTTTTTAAGTGCACGGTCTATGCAAAAATTATGACAGTAATTAAAGTTAAACGAGATCATTTTGGTTGTGAAGCCGGAGGAATTGGATGCCATGGCATGGGTAGGCCTACTTTAAATTCTAGGCCTAATGCTACTCACCGATACAGTGTCTTGATACCGGTGCAGTAGTTGCGGTCATCTGGAGGATTATTCACCAAGTGTGTATATGAATTCACTTTTATCGACTTGTCATTACATGTGTGATGATCATTGGGGTAAAAATTGTGGCATAATGGCATGAGATGGTTTGTAACTTTGCTACATTTGGTTGTCGCAGCATTGGTGGCAAGTGCGGAGAGGGAGTACAATTACAAATGTACTTGAATTACCGCGCCATCTATTATCGACCATGGTAACTACCAGAGGAACGAGGAACCAAAAGTGAATAAAACATTGCATTTTGCGTGAAAGATGTTTTGTGAACATTTGCTTTAAATGCTTTATTAAATGAACTAAACAACCATACATTTCTACGTACTTTATTAAAGATGGTGAAATAGAAATCCAGGGCACATTATGGGGTGGTTATTCAGTGGGGGTAAGTACAACAATAGTCAGGTTCATCGTGAGATATCAGATGTTATATCACGGCAAACCAAACAATTAATCACAGTAGCCTCATTTTCACACCGTCTACTATATATAGGTTATCACATGGTTGTAACTGTATCACCACCTGTATCAGCCCCCGAGCACCCGTATCGTCACGAGACCTTCGGCTTCGGTCTCGTGACGATTCGGATGCGAGTGGCTGATACAGGGGTGATACAGCTACAACCATGTGATAACCTTTATATTTCCATTCGGTGTAAGGGATGCCATCAAAAGTTCAATGGTAACAAATAAACGAAAGTAATTTCGTTTTGGGTCAGACCCCCCCCCCCCTCCCACTGAAACTAAACTCGACTTTACATTGAAATTTCGATCTCCCAGAATGTGTACTGTAGTGGTCACAAATTACATAGGGTTTTTGCCACTATAAAAAGGTCATATTGTGGTGTATTTAGGATGGCTTTTAAAGATTGGGATAACTATCATTCTACAACATGAAGACAGGACTCGCATCCCTGGATGAATGATTGATATTGAAAAATTTTGAACACCCGTTAAAACTGGCGCTCGATCATAACGAAAACGGTTTTTTTTTACCTGTTTGCAAGTTAAAATTTTGATATTTTTTGCTTACATCGATTTTGTGCGATATAAAACTAAATGGACTTTTAACCCCCTCCCCCCTAACTAAATTAGGTGCGTTTTTTATCGAACATCGATCTTTTGATGGCTTCCCTAAATAGGCCTAGGCTATGGAATGTAGATACTCAGTCCCAGGGTAGCCAGCCTCTCCCAGATATCGTCCAATACTTTTAAATTTGGGTGAAAGAGCCAGGCTCGCAATCCTATCACCCCTGGTTTGTGGGCATTCAGTTCTTGTATGGCCAATCAGAGAACAATATTTTCACAGGACCCCTAATTATAAATTCATAAATATCAACCTTGTGGCAATCTTCAGGTTGATATTTATAATTAGGGTGTGTGTGTGCGTGTGCATCCTGTTCTCTGGCTGGCTGTACAGGAACTGAATGCCTAGTAACCATTTTGAGGGTGATATTTACGTATTTATAATTAGGAACTTGTGGCAAGGAAAACTATGCCTTTTGCCTCTTGGCACAAATACAAAACTAAGAAATCAGGTAAAAAGAGAAAAGGAAGAGGCCTATCGGTGTTATATGAATAATGTCATTGGAAACAGCTTCACATCCAATGGTAATAAAACGTTTTGGTCATTTGTCAAAGCCCCAAAAAGGGAGTCCCTTGGCATACCAACTCTAGGGGTGAACGATCAACCTGCATCATTGACCAACGGAAGGCTGAAGCTCTAAACGAGCAGTTCTGTTCAGTTTTTACAAGTGATCAGGCTGATGCTCTACCTTCAAAGGGACTATCTCCTTACCCTTCTATCATTTACCAAAAAATAGGTCTGAATGGTATACTCAAACTACTGAAAGAGCTCAACAGCAAGAAAGCTGGTGGTCCGGATGAAATTCCGGCACGTTTGCGTCATGATTATGCTGACGAAATAGCTCCTTTCCTTACCCATATTTTTCAACAATCCTACAACTCTGGCATTCTGCTGCATGACTGGCTCTATGCCAGAGTTGTAGCTATATACAAAAAAAGTCCGAAAAGGGAAGCGGTTAATTACCTACCAGTTGTAGAGCATGTTGTCCTGAGTCACCAAGCAAAACATCTAACATTTCATAATATTTTAACAGACAATCAGCATGGATTTAGAGAGAAATTACCGTGTGAAACTCAGTTGATCGAAGCGATCAACGATTGGGCTTTAAGTAACAACATGCAACAGACTGACATCCTATTGTTGGACTTCAGTAAAGCCTTCGATAAGGTCTCGCATCGAAACTACTTTACAAATTAAATTATGGGGTTCGTGGTAAAACCAATAAATGGATCCAAGGCTTTTCAGGAGGACGCTTACAAGTAGTATCCGTAAATGGCACAACATCTACATCAGCTAAGGTTCTTTCCAGCGGGCCTCAGGGCTTGGTCTCAGGACTGGCCCTCTTTTTACTTTATATAAACGACATCAATGAAGGGGTAGCGTCTACCATGCGTCTGTTTGCAGACGGTAGTGTACTTTACAGGCAGATCTCATCTGTTGAAGACCAGACACTTTTACATCATGACCTACAGAGAGTATTCGATTGGGCAGAGAGATGAGACACGAAATTTAATGTTACCAAATGCACCCATGTCACTATCACCCTCAAAAATAAGCCTTTGCATCACAGTTACATTATTAAAGACCAGACCATTCCCATAGAGAAGTCTTGTAAATATCTTGGTGTCCAGATTGCTGAAAATCTGAGCTGGAACGCCAAAACAGAACAGGTAAGAGCCAAGGCAGCTAAAACCCTAGGTTTGCTAAGGCGAACCTTAGGGAAATGTAATCACTCAGAGAAACAGCATATACAATGCCTTGGTGAGGCCCCAGGTTGAGTACGCTATACAAGCGCATAGAACCCACACACCATAGGAACACCAAGTTACTGGAGAGTGTCCAGAGGCAAGCAGCCAGATTTGTGCTCGAGGATTATAACCGGGAACACAGCATATCTGACTTGCTTTATATTCTGGGCCGGGATACACTAAAAACACGTCGTCTTTTCCACCAAGCCGAAATGTTTTACAGGATCCAACGCTGACTGTACATATTTCACTTCCTCTTGAAATTGTCCGATGTGATAGACCACCCCGTCATCAGTTATTTATCAAACAATCTTATGTACAAACAACCAGATACCAGGGTTGACTGTTACTCATTCAGTTTATATCCTAGAGCCACACGGGTTTGGAATCTCCTTCCAAATGCGGCAGTTACTGCTCCCTCAGTTCTGACCATTTGCAGGGCGGCACTTCCAGTCATTCGTGATCTCGTGATCCCGTTTCCGCATTGAGAATGTCATAAGGAGGAAATTGATTTTAGCCTGCACTAAGCGCATTAATCCATCCCCCCCCCCCCCCCCGATCGTCGTTATTGGTATTGGTGGTAAGGGATGGTTCAACATTATCATCATTTTTGAATTAGTACTTAGGGTACTTAATTTCATGACCCCCTCCCTCCCCCCAAATTAGTACTTTAAAAATGATGATTTTCCCCCCAAATCATAGCAAAATCGCACAAAACAGGCCAAAAATTGACCATCATTTTCCATATCCTGTGAAAGTGTACAGACCCATTTAACCCCCTTCCCCCTTGCGTACTGTAAGTACTAATTCAAAAATGATGAAAATGTTGAACCATCCCTAAGGGATTGTTTGTGATGGCTGTTGTACTAACTGTTCCATTCTTGTCCGCACCAAATACCTGCACCCTATCCTCTCCGGGACAGCAGAAGTGCTTATAAGGATAGTAACCGAATCAAGAATCAAAAATATACATCCTACACGACGAGGTGTCACATAAAGCACCACTCAATAAAAATGGAACACAAGGGCGTTATGAACAGTGAACAGTGTTGTTATGACCTGTATAGGTAACTGTCAAGCGTGTCCAACAACGCCAGAAATCTAGCCCAGTATTTTTAGCAGAATAAACAAAACCTTCAAGTCTAAAACCGTTATTCTAATCTGGTAAGAGTGGAAATTGCGTTGAAGATTCAAAACAGGTTACATATCTTTCAAGCTTTATGTTGGTGTGCGAGAAACGTGAAATAAAATACAACGAAACAATGAGAACCATTACGTGTTTTGCATACGTGATGAAAAAAACGTACAACGGGAAAAGATAAACGACAAATGTAAAATCGAGAGTTAGGATTGCAAGCAATCACTGGGATGCCTCCCACTGTTTTACATTTGATATAAAACTGATTGGCCAGAAGACCAACCAAACGTGACAAATATATCTTGCTGGAAAGTGACCCATGGATATATTGCACGAAGGGAACTTCGAACGACATCTATTCGTAAAAACACTGATGAAAATAAAATGAAAAAGACAGTCCTTCAAAGTGCTTTGAAGGTATTGCAGTAATAAATTTAAATCGATCGTAACTGGCTGGGAGGTACTAAAAATGGTCACCTTGACCTGGAAACTAGTAGGCTATATTTCCATAGAATGTATCACTGTACCAAATTTGAGCAGAATACATTCATGAACTTAGATAATATTGTGGTAACAAGTTCACATTAAACAAGTCACTATGTCCCATAGGAAGATCACAGTGACCTCAAAGTCTAATGGCCCGATACTTTGAATCAGTTTTTCTGTTACAAGATTTCCCAGGCTTGCAGTACAGTTAATTTGATAAGTATTCGATGAACAAATACGAGTATTGAATCTCGTATAGGTAATTGATTTTATCTATTAAATCATTGCCGTTTACCTTTAATTATACGACAGATCGCAATAGTACCTTGACTAGCTCGTCATGTCTTTTCCGCAATGTCCACAAGTTTTGTGACAGTTGCTAAATCCGTTTGCAGTTGTACAGAAACTTGCATAGCTGGTTTTCTTGCTAGCACAATCAGCTATTTTGTCGTAGCAACGATCTGCAAAATATGATATTTTTTAAAAAAATTTCTTCCTCTTAATTGAGTAGAATGTAGAATCTACTTCCCTTGCAAACGTTTTTTATTGAAATATTTTAGAACAGCGTGCAGAGATTGAAACTGTGGCCATAGTCATGATAGATGAGATATTAAAATTGCTGTTAAGAGAAAGTCGATAAATATATGCATAGGGTGATTAACTTAATGAACCGTCAGCTCAGAAACTTGTGAACAGAACAAAAACCTATGCTTTCCTCAAAGTGTAAAAAAACTGGTCATAAGAAGTAGGAGTGAAATAAGCCGTTGAAACTCACTGATTCCACATACATCACAGATATCCACCTTGCAGGAGTCGGCTTCGATGTAGCACCATGGCTGCTCGGCACCTGAAGGATTACGGCAGTAATTGTGGTCTCCCAACGCACTAGAGATACAAATATATGCAGCATAAGGACGGTCGATATGTTATTATTATTGTTGTTGTTATTGTTACTATTGTTATTATTACTGTTATTAGCATCATCACAACCATCATTTTTTGGCGGGGAGAATATATTGAGCGTAGAAAATATATTCAAATTTCCAAAACAGCACCAGAATTGCAACAATATACCCAATTTCTAAAAGATAAAAGTACAAATGAGATCAAGGAATCAGGCTGTGTTATAGTTGTAGATATTGAGATTGCCCTACAGTTATTATTTTGCGTGATTTTACGTTAAGTCGCATGGTAAATTATGTTCCTTTTGCGTCTGAAGGTTTCATCCATAACTGTGATCGATCAACGGCCTTTGGTTTTAGCTCAATGGTTGACAAAGTGCCAACCCAAGTGTGGAAATTGAACCAGCATAACGAAAGGCACAAAACTGGGTAAAATGGCAAACTTTGTTTAATTAGTTCAAGGCTTAGCATGAACTTCAGACAGTAGCACAACAGTCAAACCCAGCTTTTCGTTGTACTGGCAAAAAGCCCCGCGTTTCTTTTGTTCCACAGTGTAAACTTTAAAGTTAATCAAATGTTAATTAACATTAATATTAAATACTTTAATATTAATGTTAATATTTTATCTATTTAAATGACAGGCAACTCGCTCACGTTGATTTCTCCATGGAATATGGGCATGTTTTGACGGCAGCCCACGAAACACATTTGGTGTAATGTTGTGTATAATTGACCCTCCCACGGTAACTTCTTCCTTTGTCTGCAACGTTGTAGCAATTGTATTGTGAACCTAAAAGTATGCGAAAATAAATTATGTCAAACCCATTCATTAAAACCCATAAAAATGAATCCAAATTTAAGGTCAGACAAAATATTTTTTGCACTATCGAATATGGACATTAAATGATATACTTCAGTGCAGGTACATGTCCAGTCAGTTTGCTATGAAATTTTCTGCCAGAGCAGTCTGACATGAGACAAATCAGAAATTATATATTGTTAGTCATTATGCTTATTTTTCAAATATAAGATATACCAAAGGAATAATATCAAAAACTTAAACAAAGAAAACAAATCCCAAAATAAGGAACAAAAACCAAACTTATGAATAAAGAGCAAAACAAAAAACTGAAAAAACACACAAACAAAACATAAAACACCCCCAAAGCAAACAAAAACAAATAAAAGTTTCCTTAAAACCAACTATTTATCTATACGATTCCATTATTATATACTCTTGTGCATTTAAGATAATATCTTATTTATATATTCCCTAGAAAAGCACCTGCATCTGCAAAAGCATGTTGATGTAAGGTATATATCTGATGTGTGAGATTCAAGATCTCTTGTGCCCAATGCAATTTCTTTGCCAGTACACGTGCAACGCCATCGGTCTGGCTGCACAACCAAGCTGGATGTTATGCATGCAAATGAAACCGGGCAGGCAAAGGCTTTTACTAACAGAAATGCGCCAGATTTGGCACCTGCACCAGGTCGCTACATTAATATTAACATGAAAACAGGGAGTCCAGGCCTCCCTCGAATTCACCCCTTCCTTCTATTACGTACAACCTGTCTGTCCGGTATATAAAAAGGGGAAGGTCTTAAACGTAAGATACGTAAACATTTTACGTATCATTTTCATTAACTCACTTTTGACGATTGAAACTTTTGCATTGAATCCCTTTTGGACAACAGAATAGTCGGAGCGGAATCTCAAGATCATGCTGTTGAAGTTTGAGGTAATTGATTTCTTGAAGTGGCTCCCGCAGTACCTTGAATGAAAATCATAAACACACCTGTTACGTCCACATTTTTGACGAAGAACTTGCTTGTGTTCAAACTTGATAATGGTGCACCTCACTCATTAAACAGAATATTTTCACGATACCAAATAACATGTTTGCTCTCTTTCCTAACTGGTCAGAAATGTTGCCTCACCTTGCCGCAGGTTGAGGAATAATGTGATGTCTGATTTCCAAGTAGTCGTAGCAGTTTCCTTTGCCGTCATCTTCCACAACAAAATCTTCCATTGCAACCTGTATCTGAGTCTCAGTGGGGCTCTTCAGAAATGGAACAATTAACACAAGATAGTTTCTTTATTATGTGTAAATATGAGGCTAAGCTCTTGCTCAAAGCATTCAAATGGGTAAAGACGAAGGTAATAACTTGAGTCAAGTAATTCATTTAATATAATTTAGGGTGCTCTAAGCTTCAGTTGGGTCACTTAATGTGTAGAATGTATCACGCCAGTGGTTAGTTATTTTTGTCAGGCGTATTTGAACGGATATTGGTGTTTTGTTCCTGAACGCGACTACACTAAAATCATGCCTCAGTGCGCATACACTGGCTGGTGCTTAGGTGGATTAGCGTGTCTAAATAAACACTGACACCTAACGCAACTTTTGACAGATGCTTGCATAATGAACAATTTTAGACCTAATTTGCTTACAAAAATAAAAACTATACGATTAAGCCACCTGGTATGATGGAAGATCACCAATATCTTTTACCGTAAATAACAAAAAGTTAATTTTGATGGGATGTGATTTTCAAAGCATATTGACGTATGGTTCTGATTCCTTAAAATTAGGAGGACAGCTCTCTGTCTCTGTCTGTCTGTCTCTCCCCCTCCCCCCCCCTCTCTCTCTCTCTCTCTCTCTCTCTCTCTCTCTCTCTCTCTCTCTCTCTCTCTCTCTCTCTCTCTCTCTCTCTCTCTCTCGCGCGCGCGATTTAGGTCATTTTATCCGCTCCTCTTCACATTCCCTGTCACGACGTCAACTGAATTCAATCTGTTCTCACCTTTATCAACCAGAGACATTTTTGGTTGTTCTCATAGTTCCCAGGATAATTTGGAGATTTGACATATTGTACACTCTTGTCGTCTGTCAAGGTTAGTATTCCACCACAAGCTACAAATATTTTTATCTATTCGCAAATTTATCATTGTTGGGAGCCCAACATACCATTGGCAAATTGTGTTCACCGAATAATACACTTCTTTACAATTGCCATGTAACAATCAAATCATCATGATAGTTTTACTTGCAACTGCTGAGCTTTATCAGAATTCAGTATAACGTTTGTCTCAAATCAGAAGAAATTGGATGCGGTATAATGTGAATAGAAATTAAAAGATGCAGACCGCTCTTATGTGTCTCAACAGACCACGCACCATGTATTAGAAGACGAAATTCAGTATACAAAGATAAAACGTGGATCTTTGCCTGCTGAGGTGGCAAAATCAAGTACATGTATTCCTACAATACGCCCACATCAGCAGATTGATTGTTCCTGTACCAGACATTACTTAAAAGTATCATAGAGACAATACATTGCGAATTTATACCTGCGTGCACATTTAAAGTTATTTATCATGTTATTACCAATATACCATATGTATATGTTCTCTTTCAGTGTACATGTAACCACTATAGCCTGTGTTTGTAAACTTTTCTTTTTCGTAAAAATTATATAAAATAACTTAAATAAAGCACTGGACTTGTACCAATTCAACATTTTGCGTTGGAGTTAAGCAGGTTACAATGAAATATTGCTTTTGATAATTCTTCCAACCAAATGAACATGCCACAAAATCCCCACAGAATGACAAAAAAATCACATTTTGCATTGATCTTTCAAGGTTCGTGGTGATAACCAAGTACCTGGTGTGGATACCTCTTCACAAGTAGCGCCCATCAGGCCATTTGGACACACACATTTGCATTTTCCTCCTTCGTAACCCACAAATCCTTCATTTTGGCATGCTGTTGCAAACCTGGGACACTTTGAATCTGTAAACAGAACAAAATTGGCTTTATGCCTCACACTGACGGTAAAAAGAAAACCACTCCCATACTTCCTACTGTTCAGGTGGCAAGTCGTCCAAGTAAACATTAATTGCTTTGTGAGAGTCGCGACACATAAATGATGAACGATATCATCAATATGGCCTTTTCATCAAAGATTAAATTGATTATATATAGTTTCAAAGCATGTTATTCCCGCAAATAATGATAAAATTCTCGAAAGAATTACGCGACGATCAACGGCTGGAACAGTACCAAGCTACCCTTCATTATCGCGTGCCAGTCCGGGTCTAAGAACAGAACATACACTTGACTCAACAGATGCACCACTCACAAGCTAAATCTGCATGTCTTAAAGCCTGCATCCAAGTTTAAACTACAGCTACGACCACTATGTGACCACAGGATAAATGTTATGACTGCGCCACTTTTTGTGCAAATTCTGTTTCGTAAATCGAAAACCAAATGTACTTTGTCAATGGACCCACTGACATTTATTGAACTTTTGTAATGTGCATCCATATTTTATTATAGAGGCCCTACCTTTGCACTTGTAGGCCCTGTTGAGCGCCATTTTGTCGTAGTGACTGAGGCCTCCAGCTCGTCGTCCCATGAGAAAGCGCAGATCATTGTCATAAATAGTCATGTCGTCATATTGATTTTCGGAAAAGCTCTAAATTAATTGATAAAGGAAGCATTACAAGAGAAGACCATTATAGGAAGATTTGTTTTCCTTTCATATTCTATCTGCTTATCGTTTTATTTGAAAGACGTAACACTTAAAAAATCACACTTTGACCTAAAAAAGTTTCAATTGAAAACGAGAGGTTTTTATAATTATTGGTATGCCAGACACAAGATAATAGCAATGTTAAATGAATATATGTTACCAATTGTTCATATAGTGTATTATGTAAACGTGATACCCAAATCCAATTATTCAAATATTGCACTTACTTTAGCCTGTTTACCACACATGTACACACACGATAACTTACACGTAGTGCATACTGCATGACTGATCCGTAATCATATTTTGTTCCAAAAAGCTTCCCATTTTCGTCCTTGTCGTAATTACCAATATAATCTACAAGAGAAATTGCAACCACATGCTCATGAAGTTACATGTTAGATGTCAACCATCACTCTATTGTACGGTAGCAAAACACTTTTTGTGACATGAAGAGTTCAAATTTTGGCAAAATTCGAAAAATTGTGGAAGACTGGTGTCGCGTATAAAACGACAGCTACATCATAAATTCCATAGGAGTCTACAACGTACCCATGGATCATAATAGATCTATATTACAACCAACCACAAACTCGTCCACCGTTAAAAATAAATTACAGTTAATTAAATAAAATTGAAAAATACCACTATCAGCTGATGGGAATACTACAGATTGTTGGAGTTTTTAGGACCAATCCGATTTGAGATTAACAGTCATGTGATCGCTCTTGATCAGTAGGGTCACTTTGTGATTGGCTTACCTTATTAACGTTCTGAGAACATCAACAGGTATCGTTCCATTATGATACCCGTTTGTGCATCTGAATGGCAGTGCTCAGTGGTTGATTCAGTAACCGATGTGTTAATGCAATATTTATCAATTAAATAGTTAACAATAACTCTCATTTAGTCTTAAATGTGGAATATGCCAATGTCGTAACGGGGGGGGGGGGGGAGTATTTTCGGAGATACGCTCATTCCTTCGTGCTGCTGTTTTGGGTAAACATATTTCTCATTATTGACCTTGAGAAAAGTCAATATCCAAACGTATATACACACATATGTACATACATACATGCATGCATACATACATACATACATACATACATACATACATACACACATACATACATATATATATTTACATACATCAATACATACACTGACAGAGGTTATATTCAAAATACCTACCCAATCAAAGCAGTTGATAGTAATAGAACCCAAAGTACACTTTATCAACTATTATCGCTGAATACAAAATCACTGATATTATGAGCTCTTCATTACGCGACGTTGACTTATTGGTCAGTCTTCACATGTACATGGTTCCTGTGACCTTTAAGATGATATCAAGGTCATCAACATGTAATCAAGTGAAGAAATAGTATCAAAGTAAAAGTAAGGTAAATTTGAGTGTCAGGTGGCCAGTACTTCTTCTGACATAATTGAAGCTGATGGCTTACCAGATGGTATATTCTGCTTTAGTATTTGTATCCAAGCATCTCTGTCAGACCGAGATTGTTCGTGATCCCCTTTTAGTGCGTGTAAGATTTCGTGTAACGCAGTTGAGAACTGTAAAGACGGAACATTCAGACAGGTTTAGTGTCACAGTTTACGTAGTTTTGATTGTCCAGGTCATGTGTCGACATTATTTGCACATCTCTCACATTTTTGTCAAGTAGAAACAAACGAAAATGCTAATTTGGGAAAGGTACATGTACTTCTCTTTGAGAAAACATATGGAACATATGGCCTTGACATTTCGCAAAGAAAATTTATCAAAGACTGTTTGGATGTAGGGTCCATCAAAGGAAATGCAAGCACAATTTACCAGACAGTGATTTTTTAACTTCCAGTGAACATGTTTTAAATTATCTAAAAGCACGTGAATATAATATATTAACGCCATGGCCAGCAAACCAACTGGTAGTGGCACGTTCTCTTAAAACCCATATGCTTATGATGTGTTTTTTTGAAGTAAATTGTTGGGGCCATGTCTGCCAAAAGGGTATCGGAAATGTAGGCGTAACACCAAGGGAGACCATCAGAACTTTGACGAACATGGTGGCTGTCAAGGCTCGTTCTGCCAGGTAACAGAATCATCGTACTTTGGTGGATGCCTGTGACGATAATGAGTTCATGGACATCGAAGAGGGTAATAGAACCCCCGATGCCAGCCCTTCGTTAAAAGCGCCCCTAGATAACAAGAGGCCAAAGTGCTTGAAGGAATTGGACATATCTTTGCCGGAGACTCTAAAAACTGGCCCGGTCAGCAAAGTTATGACAAGAGCAACAAGTAAGTCAGTTTCTAGTATGGAGCCCTCAGAGCAACCCATGCAGGCAAATGTAATTTGTTCAGAAAATCCACATATACATGTATCGCCAGAGCAGAACACCCCCGGTAGTGCCCCTGAGAGAAAACGTAAGGCCCGAGGATGATGTAGCGCTTCAATCAGAAGACGAGGTTCTGTTACGTTGGTGAAACAGAAGGAGTCAATTGACTTAAAAGACCAACAGAAAGCCAATAAGACATCGGCGAAAAAAACTAAAGCCCCCAACAAATTCTGAACAGGGTGCTCACGAAAGTGCTACAAACAGTAATAAAAGTGATAATGGAGGCATCGAAGCCGATAGCGGAGGGTCGGTATGTGCAAACAACAACGTAGACAATGAATTAGCTGGTCAGGCCACACTTTTCTGTCTTGACACGTGTCATTTTGACAGAAAGTATATTGTGGCAATGCTACAATGCTCCACTTGCAAGCAATGGTTTAATTAACCGTGTGTCAACGAGAAACAAACTGAGACTCCCGCCATTTGGAATTGTGTTACATGTGGGGATGCTCCGCATACAATGATATTGTTCTTACGTGAAATGCAATTGAATCACAAAACCGTTATGTAGGAGATATGTGAAATAAAGCAAAATATACAGGGATTAAACAAGACCAATATAGATCCAATCAAGCAAGTGGCAGCTAAGGTTGCTGAATGTAATGCAGCACAAGAATCACGAACTACGGTTCCGCTTGCAACAGTGTACAAGACTTGACGCGAAAGGCAACAGTGGTGCCATCCAGTGGGCTGCTGCGGCTGCTGAGGTGGCAGAGACTCGTGACAGTTCCCACGACGGTAGGAACCGCCTGATCGGGAGCTCTATGATAAGAGACGTTGATGAGTCCAAATATTAAAGTTAATGCACTTGTTCGGTTAGAATCAGGAGCTAAAATCAACGACATTCATGATACTTTAGTTGCGCTTTCCGATGACCCCAAATTTGACAAAATCGCCACAGTGGTAGGTGGTGATGACTGTCCACTGTGGCGATTTTGTCAAATTTGGGGTCATCCAGATTGTCATGTATTGTCGTGCCAACCACAATACATGACAATCTGGATGACTGCAAACTGCTGCTTAAGGGTGCCAAAATATTGGCAAACGGTGGTTGTATAACAATGTCTAGCGTGCTTCCAAAAGTACAAATGGACAGTGATCTCACAGAATGCATTGACATGTTCAATGAGGATCTTGAAAGTCTGTGTGAAGGTGAGGGTTGCAATTTTATCAATCAAGGCACCAGTTTCAAACTTCTTAATGGTGAAGTAAATATTGGGTTGTTTCACACAGATGGCCTGAGTTACCCTAATGGTCCGTCAAAGTCATGAGCCAGACAAGTCAATCGTCTGTTTCAAGTGCAGGGTACTCGGCCATAAAAGTCAGTTTGCAAGCACAAAAATGGTTCTAAAATTGTCTGTCTTCAGTGTGGCAAGGTCAATCATAAATTTAAAATACTTAATCCAAATTGGATTGGGGGCAATGGTGACATACCCTGTAAAGTTGGTCCTCCCGCTGTTAAAACATCTTCACCACAGAGGTGGAAAGCGTACGTTGCAAGCATTTTAGCACTTTTAATGACGCGTGGGTCACATGGTCAAACATTGTTTTGGAGGTAGGTAAGACGGTAGTAGGCAAAACCATGGTTAAAGGTCACGCTAGTCACCTGTGGGACTCGGAAATTGATAACTTGATAAAAACAGAAAACATGCAAATAGATTCTATAGGTATTGGTCAAGAAAGGGTCACCGTAATCCCGACTTGGTACAAAATCTTGGGAAGAATATTTGAAAAGAAAGCATATATTTCAAGATAAGATAAAGGCTAAAAGGGTAAAAAAAAAGTAATCTCCCGCAACTCCCAGAATGGTACGAAAATTACTCGGGCATATTGGCGCACGTTGAAACGTCTTAATGGCAGTAATGAATACCCTGTAAGGATCATAGACCCACGTGACAATACGGTATATTGAGGATCCAAAACAGGTCAAGTCCTGAGGGAGTATTGGCAAAGCTTAGGGGTTTCAAATTCCCCCCCCCCCCAAAAAAATCATGTTAACAAGAAGTAAGGTGAATTGGAGAATACCTTGTCACGCAAAGTGGTAGAGTTACATTTACAAACTGGTGAACCAAAGGGTCTCACTGAGGTTTCCATAGACTTTAATAAGGTAAAATCTGCCAGAAAAAGACTAAAGTGGGAAAAGGCTTGTGGAAAATATGATATTGCAAACGAATTTTTAAAGAACGGCGGTGGTACATTAATTAATACTTTGGTGGAACTGTTTAATGTTTGCAAACTAATGAAGAGTTTTCCAGATCAATGGTACAAAGGTTTTGCTAAGTCTTTGCATAAAGGAGGTGGTGGAGAGAGTCTGGATAACTACCGCAGGTTTAACCTTAACGTCAAATGTTGACGAACTTTTTACTTCTGTTGTCGAATCGCAATTCATGTCATTTGGGAGGGCCCAGTGTTATCTACATGTTACTCCTAATTGGCCAGCTGAGGAGTCACGTGACTCTGCGATTTCAGGGCAGACAGAGGTCCCTAGGGAGGCGAGACCTTGGGGACCCTGCTGACCAAGCTAGGGCACTTCCCGTAGGTCTCCATTAATAAACATTGCTATAGTTTGTGGCAACTTATTTCTGTTTCTGGTTATATTTAGTATGACTGGTGTCTGTTGGCAGTGAGAGAAGGAAACACTTGAGGGAAAAGGGAGTGCAGGGCAAGGCTCGGTGCCTGCTAAAAGGCCTCTACAGTAAAGTTGACAATGACGTCATATTTGGTCGATGTGAGAGTTCTTGGTTTAAGGTAATGAATGGAGTAAAACAGAGATGTATTTAATTTCCCACATTATTTTGACTGGTAATGCCTGATCTTTCAGACATGCTATATGGTCATAATCTTGGAATCCCATTTGGTAAAGGCAAGATTCCCTTCCTTCTTTATGCAGACGATGTTTGCCTTTTAGGTAACAATGAAAACTTGAAGAAATGTTATCTGTTCTTATGCTTTTGCATCGGGGTGGAAGATCTCTTTTAGCAATAAGGAGTCTAAAGTAATGGTAATTGGCAAACGTATCAATCATGAAAAGAAATGATAATTAGGTAGTTTGTACATAACAGAATGCATCACTTACAAGTATTTGGGTATTCTTTTCTCACAATTTTTGAATGATTCGGCTCATGTTAAGTCACACCTAAAAGACAAGGTATGTGACAATATAAATTGGGTCAATTTTGGTGACAGTATTTAGAAAAGTTTTATATTACCATTAATTACGCAACTTTACCTCTCGACCACCTTTGTCAAGACCTCTTTGTCTGGGAATGACGCCCGAGAAATAGAGATGACAAGCTTGCTACTCACGCTATATTCAAAACCTGATGGCCATCTTTCAGTCAATGTGGAACTGATGGTGATGTCGTGTGCACATGCGTCCTGTATCATCCTTTCTCTTTTGGGCACCATTACTGGCTTGCTCTTTTCGAGTGAAGCTCTGTGAATGATCGTTCACACTCACTGTTTTTTGTACTCCTGCATGCTCTTTTCTGTCGAAAACCTTTTCTTAGCAGTCCAGGCATCTATGGATACCTAGATAGCTGATTTCTGTGATTGGATACCTAGATAGCTGATTTCTGTGATTGGATACCAGTGAAATAGTAAGTGCAAAGTTGACTGTTTGACTTGTACTTAGATTTTCAAGATGGAGTCCCGGGTAACAGAATGCAGAGAGAGGGAAAGCAATAAACACCAGGTTATTGCTTCCTTTCGGAGGCAGTCCATTGGTGTTGGGCCAGATACCACTACTTCTGCATCCTCATCCTTACTGGATTGCGGACAAAAGTTGGATTCTTGGAACCACTATATGGCAGCCTGGGATGACTATCCACACTGCTATGGTTGTTGCCTGCAGTTGGGCCAAGTTTGCTCTCGTGAACGAACTTGCAAATACTGCCAGGATTGGGGAGAAGTCAAGTGGCTGCTCTGTGAGCAAGCTAGGAGAAAGTCAGATAGTGATTCTCGTAGGCAGCAGATTGCAAGAGCCCCCAAATGCCAGGCCAAGATGTCAGACTCTGTGGAGTCCTCACCTGCAAAGACTCCCCATGGGAAGAAATGTAGACTTGCTTTGGCTCATTCGTCTTCATCCCATGTGTCTCATGTGTCTAAGTAGAAAGAGTGTAGACCTGCTTCGGCTCGTCCGCAGTCTCCTAAGACAGACGTTTCTTCTCCTGATACCCCTTGGGAGAAGTTGAAGAGACATTGGAGTCATAAGTGAAGCAAGGGTTCTTCTCTCAGAGTTCACGAGCAAAAGACTGTTTCGCCCATGACTTCCACTTCTACTTTTGGCACTGATCCAAAGGTGGTCATGCCCTTGGAAGCAATGTCCTAGAGTATGATACAGCAGGCTGAGATGTTGCGTGCTCTGTTTTCCCCCTCTCAGCAGACTGTTTCTTTTTGGAGTCTGCTCCGAAGAAGTCTGCCAAGTGATGGCTGCAGCTGTCAAGATTTCGGTCCTCCGTGATCAAGCACTCAGACAGCAAGCAACCTTGCAAACTGGTGCAACCAGAGTGGGACCCTGCCGGCAGTCGCCCCGGGATTCCAGAAGCCCAGCCAGTCCGGGCGCTCGGGTCCGAGCACTCTGATTCGGGTAGTAAGGAAGGCAAACACTTCGGCTGGTCCGAGCGCTTGGATCTAAGTGCTCGGATCATAAGCCTGGAGTACCTGCTGCTGCACCGGTGCCTTCGTTGCCTTCGTTGCCTTCCCGAGATCCTGGATCCGAGAGCGCGGGTAGAAGATGTAGGCAAAGCTGACCTTGGAGGAAGACACCTGAAAAGGGGGATCCTTCTACTGCCACTGGGTCTTCTGCCCAGGCGAAGTCAGCCCCTCCGGCTGATGTGCTGTGAGATAACTGTGCAGTTATCTCACAGCACATCAGGGGCAGAGGCTTCTCGGAGTCCGTCTCAGATAGAATTGCCAGAGAAGGGCTTCGATCTTCTTCTCTAGTTGTTTACTTGGCTCGTTGACAGGGATTTTCCGACTGGTGCACCACTAGGTGATTCACTCTTGGGCTCCGTGTGTCACGGACATTGCCGACTTCCTGTTGTACCAGTGGCAAGTCTTGGTCAAGATCTAGAGAACAGTGGGGGGGGGGGGGTTTGATCTACTATCTCTTCAACCCTTGCCAGCATCTTGGATGTGCACATCGGTGGCGATCCTTGTCTCTCGGCTCTCATCACGTTCTTCTACAGTGACAGAACAGCGACATCACAGGTCCTACCTCAGTGGGATCTACCACTGGTTTTAATCATGTTGAAGAAGTCGTCCTTTGAGTGTCTTGAGCACCCCAGGCAGGTTTCCCTCAATACTGGACGTGGAAAACTTGTTTTCTATTAACACTCGTTTGGGCGCTAGGAGAAGCGAGATCCATGCTCTAGCTTTCGGCCATCTCCAATGGTCACCTGACCACTCCCAGGTGACTCTGAGCTTGCACTTGGGCTTCCTTGCAAAGAACCAAGTGGCTCTAGATCTGGCCATGGCCTTTTAGGGTTTTGCCTTATGTGCAATGAATGCAGCTCTCCCTCTCGAGGACAGAGTCTTTTGCCCAGTGAGCGCTCTTCGCTGGTACCTTTTCTACAAGGATGGGCTCAGAGCATGGAGGTCTGCCTTCCTCTCACCACTGAGTAACCCAGGGAAGGAGGAAGTTTGCAGAAATACTATTTCATCGTGGATTTACCAAACATTCCAAAGGCCTATGAGACCTCACTGGATTGGCTGGAGGCCTTGCAGCTTGTCTCTACCAGAGCTCAGTAGGTTATAGCCTTCAATGCCTTCTGGTCTGCCCTGCGGAACATTGCTTTTGTTGACATTTTATGGGCCTGCCAATGGTGATCATCTACTACATTCGCCGAGCACTACTTGCATGACATGATAGTGCCCAAGGAGGGAATGTATGCCTTTGTGGGCGTAACGGGCTCCTTTGCATAGGTTTTGATACTGGCCTGTTCTAAAAGCCTTTTCCAGATCCCATCAGAGCTGCAATCATGTTCCAGTTTATGGCGCTCTTGTGGTTGATCAGATGTAGGCCTATAGGTTGGCGCACTTATTAGTTGGCCTTGTCGGGGTTTGTGCCTAGTAGACCTAATCTTGGACAGTAGCTGGCAGTTATCCCAACTTTGGGCCTGTTGCCAGTTTTGATGCAGGTTTTAACTGCCATGCCAGCCAGTTTTGCGACTATGACCTGTTTGATCTCCAGGTCCAATGGAGCTGAAACCGATAACGTCTACCCACGAGGCGGACAGTTGTCATATTGGCAGGGAGCATGTGGGGGGTTGTGTGGATGCGGAGGGACCAGTGCGGTCCCATGCGGGTCAGTGGTCAGTAAGGAGGATTTCTGGTTAAGCCAGATTGTGCTGTCAGTGGTCTCATCTCCACATAGCTCTGAGGTTTTCCCTTCAGCCGTCGCCTCCTCACACGGAACGATGGTTTCCCCTGAGCTGCTGGTCCCACTGGTCTATAGAGGTCAGTGTACCTGTAATGATTACCCCACTGCCAGTACGTTTGTATATCGGCAATGGTGGTCCAGAGTTAACGTTACCTGATTAATATGGGATATTTGGAGTAATATCAGTATTAATGAGTGTACTTACCTCTGGAGCACCAGAGAAGCCCATCCGACCAACCCCACTTCTTCTTACAGCTGATATCAACTGACCACTCTTCAAAAGAGGAAGGATGACACAGGGCGCATGTGCATACGACGTCACGATCAGTTCCACATGGACTGAGAGATGGCGCCACGGGACCGTCAGGATTTGAATCAAGCGTGAGTACCAAGCTTCTCATCTCAATTTCTTGGGCGTCATGCCCAGACACAGAGGTCTTGGCAATGGTGGTCGAGAAGTAAGTATACTCATAAATACTGATATTACCCCAAATATCCCGTATCTGTTTTTCACGTATGTTCTGTTTGGCTCAATGACACTAAAGAGAGTTTGTCGCTTCTTGTTTCATTTCAGTATTCCATTGAAAGAGCAACTTTTTGCATGAAATCTTGCCCAGCAATGTCAGCCACTTTTGGCGAATAAGTTACCGATTGATTTTATTTTTAAACCGACATCGTATTAAGTATTTTCACAGAATGAGGTACACGTTACCCAACACAAGGCTGTGTAAACAAGTTTTTGCAGATTTAACAGATGATTATCTCGATGGAAAAGGTGCATCTTGGCCATATTGTTCGCAATTACACAATGTACTCAAAAACGTAGGTTTAAATCGCGCACTGTGTAGTCAGAATGACTTTTGGCTAAAAGCACATATGAAATTAAGTGCAAACAGTTATGTAGTTTCATTTTTTCAGGACATTGATGACAGCTTCTCATTACATTTGTATCGTTCGATTAAGAGATTTACTTTTCGTGAAAAAATTATGTTTACTTGTAATGATTTCTATGTAACCCAATTAAAGTTTGAAGCACGTAATGGTTGCCTAGGTATTAAGGAGAACCTGGCAAGGTGGGGCATGACAGATTCAAAATGTGACTTGTGTAAGAATGGTACGGAGGATCTTCCTCACTTTTTTGTTCCTTTGTCCTGCTCTAAATGCAGTTAGAAAGGCATGTTATGGTAAATTGGAAACCGATCTTCAGAATCTGGGACAAGAGGAATTATGGAATCGTTACTGGGGTAATCGATTTTAACGAAACTTTTTTGTTTCTAGGAGACCATGAGTACTTATTTAACGACAAGATTGGGGCTTTGTTCGATAAGATTTGTAGGGAGTTATTAAGAAAGGTGTGGAGTGTAAGGCTCGCACTCTATGCGGACAAGCCTACACCGACCAGCGAGTTATATTAATCAGTTTTATACATGTTTGCATGTTTGTACTGAGCTTTTATTTTCTTCGACGCACCAGAGGTTTACCCCGAGTCTGTGGTGCCCGCGCTGTAAAGGGTTAGTTATTATTATTATTATTATTATTATTATTATTATTATTATTATTATTATTATTATTATTATTATTATTATCATTATTATTATTATCATTATTATTATTATCATCATTATTATTATTATCATTATTATTATCATTATTATTATTATTATTATTATTATTATTATTATTATTGTTGTTGTTGTTGTTGTTATTATTATTATTATTATTATTATTATTATTATTATTATTATTATGGAAGGCAAAAAGATCTATCAATATCAACTATGTGTACCATCTGTTGACCGATTTCGTAGGCGTGCTGTGGCCGATTCATGTCGAACAAACACTTTCACCGCCACGTGACAGACTCAGCGAGCGCCTTTCAACGGCAGACAATTCATCCAAGGTGGCCAGGAAAGATGTTGAGGTGGACCAATGCATTAACTGCCGATTTAAATCTTCACACAATAGTGCTTGAATGCAAAGGCTATTAACAAGGAATTTTAATGTGAAAGCACTATAATAATCAAATGAGCGAACCATTTCCAGGAAAAGGAGGATTAAGTGTTGGCTCAATCGTATCAGGTAATTGCGTGAGGGTTGAAAGATTCTCTTACATCGCCGCATGCAGCTATCTTTTGAACGGGGTCCCCGACACGACCGACATAGGACCAGCAGTTACTAAAAATGAAAAGAGGCAAGCAAAACTGAAGATAAATTAATGATTAATGTAAAACCCTCCAATCATTCAAATAAAAAGTGGTTATCAAACAGTATCAGAAATCGTCCCAGACCAAGTGTATTTTGAGCACTTAATTGATCAATGAAAAAGACAGCGACATTTCTCCAAATTTCCACGGTCTTGCAATATGTTTGTTCATTTATTGATCATCTCTACTGGCCAGCATAATTTATTCTTCCCTGTTTTTCGCCTTATACCAATCATCTCTCTGAATCTCTCACAGAAGAAGGTAACACCGGTATCTAATCTTTTTTCTACAAAAACACCAGCCTCACTTTTCGTTTGTCGGTTTGTTTCAGAAGCTGAAGTAAGGTAGATTGGTAAGCACCACGCACACAGATCCCGTCCCTTTGTATAATTTTGTTTTTCGACAGTTCCGCTCTATTTCGTAATTCTCGGAGGTTATTATTTCGTCCCTTTTTCTTTTTTTTTCCTGGGGGTGGGGGTGGGGGTGGGGACGACTGTTTGTTTTCAAAGGCAATATTAATATCCTAGATATCTTAACAGTACTATAGCCGTTGTTCTTGTTAACCGCCTTTATATAGTCTGAAATTCGGTATTTATGTTAAAAGGTCTTAATAAAGTCTGCTTATGGATTCCTTCAGACTCCTTTTCTCATCGGGGGCGGTCTGTAATGCTAAGTGTTAATAGCGTCGTGGTATCTTAAACTACTCTCCTTTCTAAAATATTGCCGTTAGCCCCTAAAACCATAAATTTTCTTTTAGATATTCATCTATATTTTCATTATGTGAAGAAAAAATCATAGTTTTCTCGTTATTTCAGGTGATAGGCGAAATATTGCAAAGAGGTCCACTTCAGAGGTTTTGTCTGCCTACAAACCATAATATTTAACATAAAATCTTCAAGTTTGGTCTAATACAACTTTGATTGAATGTCTAGGAACGGTTTTCTTGTTTTTTCTTTAAAACCAAAAAGAACGATTTTTAAGTCATAAAGAGACATCGTTTCAATTTTCCCCTTTGCATAATTTAACATAAAAAAAAAAAAAAAAAAATATATCTGGAAACGCGACATACCGGTCCTAAGTAAGAATATATACTTTCAATAGCTTTTTATTTCAACAAAATCGGTTTAACCATTTACGAGCAATCTCTTTGACATTTTTCAAACTCAACATTTGGCCGTATTGTAGATTGGAACCTGATCCTCCCTATTCTGCAAACAACTCCCCCCCCCCAAAAAAAGCAAAGAAAAGAAAAGAAAAAAAATTCTTGATTTTCTAAAATTTATACTGCAGAATAGCTTCACAGACGGTCCCTTAATGGATTCAGGAAACCTACGTTTTATCCTTGACAAAATTGAGGTAGGTGGTGTGAGACAGACCATATTTCTGATGAACCCCTGTAGAGTACTTAACAAACTTAAGACAGCTGACACTCTCCATGTACTTCATGGCTTTCAGAATATTCCTTTGGCCTTCTTCACCTGCAATCAGATATCAAGTAGTGTATGCCGGACCAGCACAAATCCCTCCTTTGTCAACAAGAGGGTTGTTTGAACAGCCCGTCATCAGCTGACCTTCATACTTTCAACAAAAAGTAAGTCCCGTCCTGTTCCATTTGTACCCAGAGCCGTTTGTGTGTAATAACTAACCCGTTGGCGCAGTGGTTTTAAAGTCCTAAGACCCCCCCCCCCCCCGCCCCGCAAAAAAATTAAAAGTAAACAAAACAAAAATACCAAAATTACTGGTGCATTACAACTTGAATGAAAGTAATAGAGAATCACCAAAGGCATATTTCCACCAAGTTTTAAGTCAACCTGGCCGATGGTTAGGGAGAAACCAGTAAAAAATGAACAAAAAATATAAGCTAGAATACCTTCAACGCAAACGTTCGCTGAAGGGTTCGCCATTTGCTCAAATTAAGTCATGATGACACCAAAATTTAATCAGTTCATCTTGGCATGCTAGGTAAGCACACTGCTAAATTTGAGCAAAATACATTGAAGCATTCTAAAGATATTGCGGCAACGAACCCTAACGAGCATGTATTTAGGCTGCCATTTGCTCAAATTAGGTCATGGTGACACCAAAATCTAATCAGTTCATTTCGCCACGTAAGGTAAGCATTTGCCACATTTGAGCAAAATACATGAAAGCATTCTGTAGATATCTTGGCAACGAGAATGCGCACATCCGGACGGACGGACGGACATCCCGAAAACAGTGAGGGTCCCCCGTATGGGGCGGACCTTTAAAAATCCAAAACCAGGGGATTGTGACCATTTGAATAAACTTGGTAGAGATCCTGTCAAATACATACCCACCAGGTTTGAGCTACATCTGGCTGAAGGCCGTAGATTGACAACTTCGTACAATTTAAATCTCTATATATGAACACATGCTCAAATATTTAAAGATATCTCCAAATTGAATTTTACACATGTATTTCTACTTTTTTACAAATTCTTTTTGAAGTGATGGACAACAGCTGTAATACTTAAACATATCTTTGAAAATGCATTTATAGGTATATTTAAAGAAAGCATATGGTTAAAACCTTACAAACAATGGATTAGGATACCATAAATGGATATAAACATATCCCTAAACGTTCTCTAAATTGTAAGTAAAGGCTAGAATGGCGTTTTGTATAGAATACACACACACACACACACACACATTTATATATATGCGTGTGTATACACAATGTATTTAAACAGCTCACTTTCAGGAGAAGTTGTGTCAAATGCGTATGGGATGATTCCCTTTTCCCAGTATTCACCGCCGTAACTGGCGTATTTTCGTTTCTCCACTGTTGACATAAGTCGATATCGTCTTTTCTCCAACTGGGCACATTCAGCCTTTAAAATGAAGCAAGATATCTTTAATTTAACACAAGACATTAACAAGAAATAGGTACACGAGGTTTTACACTGCTTTTTTAAAAGTTAACTTTCATGTTCATCCCGATCATATCAACAGCGTTGCTTTGTTCTTCGGATTTTTTGATGTGTGGTCATGTTCATAATGTGGAATTAGATCGTTAAAATAAACCACCTTTAACTCCCGTTAATAGTTTTAATTGTCTATTGTCGATGACAGAAAGTGAGCCGATAGGCCGTTCTAAACGTTTCTATTTTTATACATTATCATATTACATGTTTTTGTACATTTTTCGTGAATATATACAATTTTTTATTTATAATTTTGTGTGAACTTCTTCGTTTAAGAAAAAAAGACAAGCCCAAACTAGCTAAAGTGGTGATCAAAATTACTGTGAAGTAATAGTGCAAGTCAGCATCGCAGACATGCACAGTGATGCTTGTACTCCATCAGGGCACAGCTTTCTCGCTTACAAATACGTATATGTTGCGGTCAAACCTAAAGAATGTGTCTTGACACAAACTTGGTTTTCAAACAGTTTTGCATGTGTTTCTATGAGTCTTATATTTAATAAAAGCTTTAAAGATAGGTGACAAGAAAGGAAGTTTTACTCTGGCTTAAAGGAAAACGATCGCCTCCAGCATTGAATGTCCACTGACCCAAATCTATAAGCAGGCAGCTGTACCGCGAGAGCCACGTGGCTTATTTACCGCTCGATCCTCTGCATGTGACTCCATCAATATCATTTAAGGAAATTATTGTCAATATATATATATATATATATATATATATATATATATATATATATATATATATATATATATATATATATATATCAGAGCCAAAATGCAGGTGCCACATGAAACAACAACAAATTATAGTAAATATATTTGGTGATTACGTTAAGTTAAAGATTTGCTTCTTATTGCAAAGTTTAAGTCTCTCATAATCTACAAATTAATAACATTCCAGTCACCAGTTTCATATTTCCTCTGGTTTGATTGCAGATGGTTGACCGGATCCAGTGGCGCAACTTGTCATTTGTAATACTCCCGTTCACTTTATTCGTCAATTTTTGTTTAGCCTGAACTTTTGCTTCAGTTGGATTCTCGTCCTTTGGTGCAGGGATATATACCTGTGCAAAAATTAATTATCGTCAGAAGCTTTTATCTGTACAGTCTTCCCCCACAGTGCTATACACCTGGGCCCGTATGCATAAAGGTGGTTTAGCTGTGGTTTAGCTTATTCCAGGGAACAACCATGGTGTAAAGTCTAATCCGTAGTGCATAAAGGTGTTGCAAAGTTACCCCTGGTGTAAAGTTACATGAGGTTTAAGAACCCGTATGCAAGAAGGAAGTATAGCTTAATCCATGGTGTTAATGGCCTGAAACTGCCCTAGATCTCTAAGCCTGCCAGGGGGATAGTTTAACGGAGGTATTAGTCCCAGTGGAAGTCTATTTCCTTGCATACGAGGGACCTGTTATGATATGTAACCTAAATAATCATAACACTGTTCATCAAGTGAATGTTCACATATGGTAAAATGTCAAATAGTGATGCCAACAGTACGTAAGATCAGCTTCATTTCATATGGCTTGTGCTGTTACCATTAATAAACAAAATTGTACTGTGTGTACATCAGTCAAGCATGCCAAATGTACGCACTATCTGAATATTAAATGTGTTTGCTCTACTGCAAATCTACACATGAAAATACTGCAATTACAGAAATCCACACTGTATCCATTACTAGTATGAAAAACAATGACAGTTTGCTTGAAACTAAATATTTTATTGCCTGCAAAGCAGACCAAGTTCCGTCTTACTACACCTGAAAACCATGTATGTCTTAATCAAATGCATAGAAAAAAAAACGTCAATAAATGTTACCCTTCATTGGTCAATGTAGCCGCCCAGGAAAAAACAGAGATAAAACCTTTAGAATTATATCATTTTGGCCTAAAAACTCTGGAAAACTGTGTTTGGGGCATGTAATGTTAGCCTCAGGAATGAGATGCCCAACTCCACCTCAAAATAAATAAATAAATAAATAAATAAATGAATGAATGAATGAATGAATGAATGAATGAATGAATGAATGAATGAATGAATGAATGAATGAATGAATGAATAAATAAATAAATAAATAAATAAATAAATAAATAAATAAACAAAAAATAAACAAAACTCGTTACAGAAACTTCCTTTAAAATTGAAATCGTTGATAAATTTCGAGTGTATATATTGAAGGTCCAACCCAGAGTGACTGAATACCTACATTGCAACTGTAAAAAAAAAAAAAAAAACCACCATGTGACCATGCTCCGCACCCCATCTACTTACTTCACCCCTTTCGTTTCCGTCACGTAGGCTACTTTATTGCGTAACATATTGAGAAAAAAAATTCCCGCTTTACTTCGAAAAGCGGGAATATTCCAATCATGTTCCGTTATACCTAATCCAAGGACGTTTCGCTGCTGTATATTTCACGGGATAGGCCTGTGTCAGGCATTAAAGATTGGGTCACTCTGACCTTTACATTTGACCCCTCATATGATTTTACCTTGACCAGGCCTAATATTCTACACCCTAGCCCCAAGTTAGCCGGAACTTGGTCTGCTTTGCAGGCAATAAAATAGTTAGTGACTGGTCCGGTATTTTATCAGTTAGATGATATTTATAATGACTTCCATTTGTTAAATCAGGCTAAGTTAAAATCTTAGTTTGATTCTATTTCCATACAAAGCAATTTTTCAATGGAAGTGAAAGAATTGTGCCTTTATGTATGCCTTGATCAGCGCAAGAACAATTTTGCAATAAAATATTTTGCCTCTAAAGCAGGCCCAGGCTGCGTATTTTGTTTTCCCCAGTGGTTTAAACAAATACAGATAAACATACATTAAAAGTTCTGTTCGAAAGAGGTGAGGTTTGTTTCAGATAAGTTAAATGCTTTTCGTATATTGCATGCGAAAAGTTACTGTTTATAAACATGTACAAGATGAGGTTTTCTGGAAAGATTTTGTTAACAAATACATTCACTCGAATGTTCAATCATTTTTTATTAAAATTTGCCCACTACCTAGTCACTGTGTCCGGCTAAATGCAATTTGATTGTTAAGTTGTGCGTCACATGTCTTTATATTATAGTATATGTCTTGTGAAATGAAGGAGCACTTTTGAATGTGTTCTTGGGGCAAGTTCTGGTGACAGAGACCACTGTACTGTTCGTCACCCAGTCTGCCATTAAATAAACACTTCAACAGTTTCATAACAAGAGTAAAAATAAGAAGTTGGTTTTCAACAGGAATGTGGTCCATTATGATGTGCATCTGTAAAAAAAAAAAAGAAAGAAAGAAATTGGAGCTGTGTTGGGTCCGCCTTGAGATATCATGGTAACGTCGTCCGAATGTGTACCACTCAGACAGCCTAAATGATTAATACTTTAAAGTTTCATAAGAAGTTTATAAATAAAAAGAGGAGGCTAGTTTTAAATTGGAACCTGGTCCATCATAAGATGCATCTCTGACAAAAATTTGGGAAAGCTGCATGTGGTCACTATTTTTTAGATACGTCGGTGACGTCAACCAGACGGACGGACGGACGACGCAGCTGACGACAATACCCTCCGGCACTTTATTTGCCAAGGGTAAAAAGTGCGCATACAAACATATGCAAAGTATACATTTGATGAAAGGTCATTCACAGAAATGTATTTTCTGATCAAACGAACTGTTGTTTATGAGACAATCAATTGCTGGATCTTAGAATTTTTGCCTTTTCCACAATCTACTGACCATTACTTGTTTAAAAATGTATACATTGCATATGTCTATTTGAATACTTCTTACAATATGCAGCTAAAAAAGGGATAGCGCACTTATAACAATGGGGCATAGCTATACAACGTTCTTTTTCCTCATGTTGCCAATTCCCCTTCTCCTGTTTTTGGCTTTGCTGTCCACGCCTTGTGCAGCCATGGTTGTGGTTGTTGTGACTGGACTTGGAAAAGGGGGGATATATGGGGTAGATAGAAATTTTAATGTTTTATTGAAATTCCAATGATCACTTACATCATCATGTTATCCATAATACTGACACATTTTGAGGATTAAATACACACATATAAGTTTTTTTGTTTATCATGCACTGATATAAAATCAGTAATATTTCCATTATTGACCACTGTGTATGCACTCTTTTTCATTTTGACGAACATAAATCTGAAGCCCCTTGACCCCCCCCCCCTCGTCACGTAATGCAATCTATCAATAAAAGGGGACAGCAGTCACACGACTGTCCTCACTGTGCTCTCCTAGGACAGGTCAGCTGGTCAGTGTCAGGAAAGGGGGTTAAAACTTGTACCAAGGTTTTCAGTTATACAGTGGCGTAACTGTCCCATGGATTAGTTACCCCGGTTATAACTACACCAGCTTTTATGCATACCGATTTTCTTACACCATGAACTGAGGGGTAACTAAAACTGTTTTAAGTTATACCATGGGTAAGTTAACTTCCTTTATGCATACGGGCCCTGGTGTATATAGAGGGTCGGTAAGGGGTTTACCGTACTGGCGTATTGGGGCTTTTTATTTTCCGTACTGGCGTACTGGAAGCCCTCTTGTTTTACGTACTTCGTACTATCCAAAATTTTGAAAGATTTTTATTTTCCGTACTGCGTAATCTAGAAAAATAAATACCTGTACCAGCGTACCGAACCCCCCCCCCCCTTACCCCCCTTTATATATTGTGATGTCTTTCTGTGAAAATCAGTACACCGTAGCCAATAATCCTTTTTGGTACTGCCTCCTGCATGCACTCACCTCATGCTTTGATCATGTCAGCTTGCCACATGAGATATCAGAGCCCCAAATGAGCTAATCGTGTTTACCATAATACAAGATATTTCTTGATTTAGTTTGACTGGCACAACCCAATTTTGACGGTACCTTATGTTAAATCGGCGGTACGTTCTTGTGTTGGGTGACCAGTCTCAACAGCCAGCAGATCGAAAAAGTAAAGTGCAACTCATTACAAATTTTATTGATTTGTTCACATGATGCTCATTATACTTAACGTTATATTTTTCTGTACATTAATATCGGTATTACCTCATAATCGATGTCATGGAAAACAACATATAACCTTACTTACGTGGTTGGTTATCTCTCCGCTAGGTGTCATATCGTGCATGGCGTTCTTTACTCTGCTGTCCGTCAGTCCCTCATCATCTACCCCAACCTATGTGCGCATGTACTTTTGTTTAACTTCATTTCATTGTATTGAATTGCCGATATATTCTAGGGCTTTATTAGGTAACTATAGAAGGACAAAGATATGGTGCTGAATCAACCGAACATTACTTTGAAATAGAGGCCCAACGAAAGACAAAATAATATCATGCAAAGTGGGTGAAGATTTTATCCAATTTTCAATTTGCCTACTGTTAGATTATGTGATTTCTTACTTCTGCGAAAAGACCCCACACGAAGGCCTTATATGACTTTTTCTGGTAATGGATTTGTGGGCCCACAAGGTATACCTATGGCTACTGTGTGTAAGTGTTTCTTTCAAAGTTTGGAGACCAAACACGCAAAATGCTACCAGTTGTCTCGAAAATAAACAGTATCTGATGGCCTGACATTAAGTACGTACCAACAATTTTGATAATTTAAACCTTAAGTTACAGACAAATAACATTGTTACAAATGGTACGTAATTCGTTCGTGGATTAACTTATTTTGTCTGATAATGAAAACAATCACCAAATTAAGATTAAGCCCATCGTTAATGTACCTCGTTTAACCAACATAAAAAGCATAATAATGTTTACCAATTGTTCTGCTGGGCATTACTCACTTTTGCCTTTTTTCCAATACCACCTGGAATCCTACTTCTGTTACCTATGTCACAGGGTAATAATTAGAATTACAATTCAAGTGGATTTCTGCTTTAATCATGAACACAATTCATGTGTCGGATCTGCTTGCAAATAAGACAACGCATCTTTAGTCAACATCCTTTGGGCGAGTTTCATTAAACGCATCAACGATACCATACTCACAATAAGAACAATGTGGTTTGCATTTGTGTCACCTTCCATGTACCGAGAAGTGTAATTCTAGATATTCTTTTTCTATATGTTAAATGATAGGTATATTCTTACAATGGTGGTTTGGCGTCAGCAATTATAAAAAAAAAAGGTATATTATGCTGTTTGAGAGAGACCCTGATAATGATCTTGGTACAGAAACATCAAACTGAGGCTTTCAAACCACGAATGATTCGTCATACTTGAAAAATCTTAACTGTGGTACAATGCCAGGTAAATGGCCACAGGTACACTTGAAAGTTAAGTCAAAAAGTTTTAATTGAGCTTTTTTCCTAAAAATTCTGCGATGGTGGATCTGCTATATTTTTATGTTTCTAGATCTCACTTAGTCCAGTTAAAAGCAGCCGATATTTCTGTGTTTCTGAAGAAGACAAGTACTGTATCTATTTTTTCTGCTCTAAATTCATTCCTATCTTCTCTTTGAAGATGCCATTGTATGCGAATAAATAGTTGTTTCAATGTGAGTTCATTTTGATGAGGAAAGGTCCCATAAAATTTAATTCTATTTAAATGTAATAATAAAGCCCGGTATTAATTTGTTGGATCCCCAATGATGGTTACATAAAAATACAATTATAATGCGTTTCATCTCATTATTGTCTTCATACAAATAATACTGATGATCATCATGATGAAATCTAATGTCCCCTTCATTTCGACAGGTTTTACGCCATTTACCACAAAGATTTATAAAATTTAATAACCATTGCAGCCTGGAATGTACAGGGCCAGGAGAAAAGATGACAGTATGATATATTGCCACAGCTTCATTGATGGTTGTCTAGAAGTACCATTCAATGGCCAACGAAACGCACAAGATCCTTGCAGAAACTGATGACCGAATAACTGGAATGAAAATGTACGCAAAGCTTATGGTGATTTAATTTTGCACAACACGCTAGGGCTGCAAAAATTTACTTATAAAATTGTTTTGTCATCATCAGACTAATTTTTAATAGAGAAAGTAGTTTTCTTCAGTTCTCTTTGTATGTTCAGAATATTTTTAGAACAATCGTCATGTTAAGTCACATTACGATCCAGACCCCAGTTTGGTGGATATATGTGTGAGATTTTAACATTAGTAGGTTCCTTCTCAAATTTGCACACAAAATATCCGATTGAGAATTTTGTATCAGTAAAACTTGATAACAGTGGCGAATATTGAAAGTAAACAGAACTAGTTTAAAAAAGACCTTGAACATTTGAACATTTTTGAACATATACCATCTATTATCCATGTTGTCCTCGCCTATGTCCATTTCACGCACTGACACCTGCATGGCGCTTGGCTGTATGAACAACATACAATTATGATTTGTGACAACAGACGACATAAAATTCACTTCTCTTCTTAATGTCAATGCGACGCGACCTTGGCTTGTGCACTCATGCAGTCTGTTTTGTCACACCCTTTAAAATATGTAATGAATGCTTAATTATTAATCAATTGCGGTTACATGTAGCTCAAACAAAATTTCATTGTAAGTGTCTACCTCATCAAAAAAAATCATTTCCTGAAGGCCACGAGGGATTTTTTTTTTATTAGAAAACTGGTTACCAAAATATCGCAATTTTCATCAGATCATTTAAGACATGTATAGCTTTATATGCACAAAAACCAATAGAGTTCATAGACGTGAGTAGTACAACATTGCTAGTGCTGGAACACCCCAGAGATATCAATCGTTTTCCACGATTTTCTGGCTTTGTGCTATATGCCGAAATCTCAAATATGTTCCAGCTTGGAGGAGCATTTATAACCACAATTCTAGTTGTGTGAGAGAGCCAGGACCAATGCATTTTGGGTTTACTCAAAGTGTCAATGCCCACATTCTGGTCACAATCCATTCTGTAACAATGCCTTGTGCGTTGCAGCTCCCAAGGCTCATTTACTCAAAACGGCATGTGAGAAGCAACTCACTAGAAGCAATACACTTAGGTCAACCGATTTCCACCACAGGGTAGAAAATAAGTGGAATTCAAACATATCGTTTCAGTCACACAGGCTAAGTTCGAATCATTAATCTTTTTTCCTTCAAGGGAGGAGGTGCTATTTTGTTGCGTGCTCTCTTTTGGAATTCTGGAATCTCTTCCTGTTACTGCAATTAACTTGGTTGTCATTTTAGGGTTGAAATTTATAAATATGGGTACTGTTTTTCTAAACTAAGCCCTATTTGATAAATTCTTTATTGGCTGCGTTGTGCTGTGGGCTTTTTTCTCCTGCACATAGTTATAATGGGGTATAGGGTTTTTATAATGTTCCAGATTCATAAATATCACGAAAACGATGTAGGCATACTCTCTTCTTTTGCTGTTTTCTCAGCTAACTGACAAGTCCGGAGAACTCAAAAGTGATAGGCCTATCAGCCTTACTCCAAAACACGCTGCGTGGCATGGTGCGGTATAGCATGGCGCAGCATGGTGTGGCGCGGGGCAGCGTGCCCATAATTGACCTGAATGGGGAACCTCGGACCAGAGGTACCTATTGCGCAGCCACGAGTACGCATTCTACTGGTGTTTCTTTTGTGTTCTATTCGAGAGTATAATAAGCTAGGTGTCCATGTGCGCGTATTGCGCATTGCGTACAACGTATTGCGTAGTTGGGGTGCGTATTGCGTACTGCGTATACCATTTTCCAAGTACCCGCAAACCAGGCGTATCCTTTATCCCGTACTTAGGGCCATATTACTTTAAAATTGGACTAAATACAGACTACGTAGTCTGACGGACCATACTACGTGGCTATGCACCAGACTACGTTGTGTTACACTACTTTCTTTCCATTCTTGTGTTCATTCCCTTATATGGTATGGATCTGCAGTGTCAAAGGTCATTGACTGACCATACTACGTGGCTATGCACCAGACTACGTTGTGTTGCACTACTTTCTTTCCATTCTTTATTTATTATGGTCGCGTATGTCTACATTGGGAAGCTTGTGTCTGTTATCTTTTATTTAATTATTAATAGTAGTTTTTTAAAATTTACAATGAAAAATGAAAATTGATAGTACCTAAGTACGGGATAAAAAGAAAACTAGGCTCGTCCGGAGTCTGCTACACCAGACTACCTTCGTGACATCCGCATCACATGCGCCCTTCGGGCTTGTGTGATGCGGATGTCTACTCAGGTAGTCTGGTGTAGCAGACTCCGGACTCACCTAGTTTTCTCATTGTACGTATACCATGTTTACTTTGGTAGGATTTGGCGCCATTTTGTGTATGTTACGCGCATCTATCCTGCGTGATGCGTACACATGCATCGCTACACAGAGCGATTGAAACGCATAAGCAACACGCAGTACGCACTTCGCACTACGCATACATGGAAATGGGATAGTTAATTTTAAGTCAATCAATTATTACGCACTACGCAGTACGCAATAGGCCTACGTAGTATGCAATACGCGCACATGGAAACCCAACTTAAGAACGGTTATATGTGGCATTATGTAAATACGTTAATTTGGATGCTGAATAGGGTAAATGATACCACTCTTGCGAGTGGTCATGAACAAGTTAGAATCTTGAATCACTATGAGTATGATGAGTTAGGCCTAGATCGGTGCAAGAAATGTGAATAGCTTACTTGCTATTTCTATCAAATCGTGCAGTAGGCCTTGGTTAACAGTTTTGGAACATGACTACCAACAACTGAAATAATAAGCTTTCAAGCCACTTTCAAAAATTTTTTTTGAAAAAAGTTCCCACAATAGTCACACATTATTAGACATTACGTGCAAACTGTCACAATTATTGTTTCTGTGCCACTGAGACATAGTTTGCGCATGTGGGCACACAATGCATCATGATATGACGCTGTCAGAGTCTTCATGCCATAATGATTATGAATAAATGGATGACTTGATCTGACAAACATGTATAACTGTGCTTGTCTGTTGTGTTTCATTATAGTTCAGTCATGCTATTAACAATATGCAAGCAAATTATGAGTCACTTACATCTTGTATTGTCATCAGAAAGCACCGTATGTAGTACAATTTTTGAAAAGCACCGGAGCTTGGGAGGGAGGTCCGCCCTCTCCAAAGCCCTCCCTCCCCCCTTGCCCCCGCTCAGTCCATGCACTCCCTTGCTTAAACCTCCTGATTTTGGAACCTGAAATGTTGGTAAGTGTGGAAACAGCACTGAAACAGCTTTTATATGTAGTAGGCCTACGTAAGTCTTTAGTTTTATGCATGTCAGCATACGCATATTATCACCAAAGAAAAGGAAATACGATTAGTTACTACCTGTCTGTTCACGTGGATATTTTCTTGTATCCCCTAGGTAGTGATGATTTTATCCTGTAACAGGACTACAAATATGAAATAAAAACTACTGAAAAACATGTGAAAAACATAACAATTTATTTAATAACATCAACCATTTAACAACATGTCGAATACTCTATTTGGCAACAAGGTCTTTTTTTTCAACTGAAGTAGGCTGATTTTTACTGATATCAGTCATTTGATTCATGAGCCTCATCGCAAAACAGGTGTACAGAATTTGTATACCTGTTTGGTGATTAAATCCAAAACGTGGCTAAATTGTGTATGCCCCTGATGGTGCTCATTAATATTCACGAGCCTGATCACAAAACAGGTATACAGATCAGGAAGGAATACAGAGAATTCTCTCGTATTTTTCAGCCAATCACTAAACGTGAAATTTTGTCTCTTACACAATAAATATATATAAATATCTGACACTCTCTCCTTGCCAACTCGTGACAGTAACATGGCTGAAATAATCGATAAACTGCGGTCGGTCTAAATATCGTAATACATCGAATTACACCCCCAATTTATATCTAGGATCACAGAATTACATTCAAATAAACTGAAATATAAAATTCAAACACATCTAGACTAGAATTCATGTCAAATTAGATGAATCAAATACCTTTACTCATGTTAGGGCCACATATAAAAATATCCAGGTTTATCATCAGTGGTTTTCTTTCAGAAAATATGATGAGGGAGGGAGGGATTTTTTAAAACTCTTCCCTTCCCTCCAAAAGGTCATTTTTTCATTCAGAATGTTACAAGAATGCTGTAATATATTTCTCTTGATCGGCGCTAGAGGCACTGAATGCTCAAAGCATTAATTGAACCTTTGTCAGCGATTTTTTTCGCAAATATTTACAAATAAAAGATTTCTAAAAAAATTGGTGTGGCACAAAAGAATATGCGACGATAAACAGGGATATTTTTTATGTGGCCTAATATAAAATAACCACAAAGTAGCAACATAAATCTCCGACTCTTCATATGTCATATAACAACCATACAGCTGTTTAAATATTTTGCTTGGCCTTTTTTAGAATGATCTGTACGTGAATTGGTTTATGTCAGAGGTAAAAAAAAGAAATGTGCACATTTTCTGATTGCAGGTGGCTCCTGGGCCT